>JAQQSZ010013360.1:0-11775 GCA_028646595.1 Phalanger gymnotis | reverse complement strand
ACCCAAAACATTATAGACTAAGAGAGTTTCCTAGGGTACTGAGAGGATAGGTCACTTAGCCAAGGTCACATATGGCCAGTAAGGCTCAGAGGCTGGACTTGACTCAAAGTCTTCTCGATTCCACAGGCAGCTCTCTATCCATTACGCCATGCTGCCTTATAATAATAATGGCTGACATTTATATAGTATTTTAAGGTTCATGATGTGCTTTACGTGTATCACTTTATTTGAAGCTCTTAATGGCTATCAATTAGTCAATTAGCAATGATTTATTAAGCTCTTACTGGAGTTTCAAAGTCAAAATTGAATCAGTCCTTACTCTCAAATAGGATTGTCACAGAGGATGCAATGTAAATATGTAGATATATGTGTATACATATATTGCATACATATTATATAGGTATGCGTGTGTACTTATGTAACACTGACTACTGTGGCTCTCACTGCCTGGGAAGTCCAGGTAGATTAGATTTCACCTCACCCTCTAGGGTTCTCTGGCACCCTTAAGGTGTTTACTGTGTTTCTACAAATAGCTCCAGATCCTACTGACAGTGTTCCCCCAAGTGGAGAGGACTCCACTACATTCCAGTTCCATTTAACCACTAACAGTCAGGTTAGCTTTTATAAAGGAATTATTATTTCAACAGATATAATCACAAACATACGAATTTACTCCTCCAACGTATGGGAGGCCTGATCCCCTTTTTTTGCACTACCTCAGTCCCCGGGGAGGGGAAGGGGATTAGGTTCATGGCTTATTCAGCTCCTATAGAGGACGGTCCTAAAGTCCAAGTCACACTCAGGCTCACATCTCAGGCACCATGGCTCCTCTAGGTTTCCCTGCCAGGCTGACTGGATATACTATCCTGTCTGCAAGCCTGGTTCCAAGATTATCATGACTCGAACTCCCAGTTGAGTAAGCCCAGTGAAGGACTTGAAACTGAGGACAATCAATATGGAACAGAAACAACTCCCTCCCCATCCTCAACCCACCCCTACCTCCATTCCCAGGTCCGTTTCTCAGAGCCAGGGTAAAAGAGATGGAGAACAGGGGAAAGAAGTCCTTCCGCTGTCCCAGGTTCAGTTCATGGCACCCAGCCTCAGACACTTACTAGCTGTATGATCCTGGGCAAGTCATTTAACTCTATTTGCCTCAGTTTCTTCATCTGTGAAATTACCTGGAGAAGGAAATGGCAAACAATTCCAGTATCTTTGCCAAAAAAGCAAACAAAAGCAAAGCAAAGCAAAGAACCAATGGGGTCACAAAGAGTCAGACATAACTGTAAAGGACTAAACAAAATCTGTGTGTGTCTGTGCATCTGTGTGTATGCAGACAATGGGGCCGGGACAACTTTTACAAATGATGAGTCAGCAGGACCTGGTAAATGGATGTGACAGTCAGAAAAGAAAGCAAAGATAAGCATAATATTTCAAACCAGGGTGACAGGAGGTATGATGATATAGTGATAAAATCTATCAATTCTAACTTAAATGCATGTCCTGGGATACTTAGTGTCCACTGATACCACCAGTGGACCAGGTGATGAACTTGCAAGATGGTAGCTCTACCTATTGGCTACATGTGTGTAGTAGCAATTGGATTTGAAGATCTTTCCTACACATTAATAGGCCATGTGACCTGCTTACATCACAGGACACCTAGGTTACATGGTGGGAGGAGTTTCCTGACAGGAAAAAAAAGTTATGTCACAGAAAATGCTGTTGAGAGAGAGAGAGAGAGAGAGAGAGCAGTTATGGCTGCTAATGGCTGCCAATGGCTGCCTTCATGATGGTTAGAACTGAACAGGCTGACTTAGCTGTACTGTGAGTTTGTTTTGGGGAAGACTCCAGCAGGAGTTGGAGAGGTTTTGGGATGTTGAGGCTCCATGTTGTGATTTTCTGTATTGAATGTTTTGGATTCCTTGCTGTTATGATGAAGTAGACTGACTGGCTGTGGGAGCTGAGCATTTGGTTGTGGGATATGGTTCTCTGGTGTCTGAATAAATGATTTACTTCTACATTCTATGTGGAGAGTCTTGTATACTTTGTGATATAGAACTACATAGGCATTTTGACAATTATCATCTACATTGTTATTATTGCCTTACTGTTTCAATGTCTTGCATGTGATAAATTAAATACCATAGAATCTTTTTGGCATCTTTCACTGGAAATTTTAGAAAGATACCTTTACCATGGTGGGGGAAAGGGTTCACTAATATCTTTGCTTGCTTACTAAAATGTTGACCAAGTTCACAGCATTGGAAGCAATGGAAGAAAAAAAAATACATGTGTGTGACCATAATTTTTTCTTTAAAACAGTTATACTTAGAGATGCCCACAAAATTGTGGGTTGGTTATTTCAGATTTTGAGACTATACTTTAAATGATTCAGATATTCAAGATGTAATCACAGAAAGAGAACAGGAGTCATTGTTGGCTTTGGTGAAATTATAGACACAGACCCTTATTGCTATAGAAAGTCTTTAAATTCCCTCAAACTTCACTGCTGTATCTGTCCTATGTCTCCTATGGTGATCCATCATCAGAAAGGGTCTGACTCCAGACACTATACTGAATGCTGCTGCAAGTCTGAAGGAGAGTTCTAGGTACTTTGCAATGACTCCCAACTCAGTATTTGCAAAATGGAAGAGTTATCTGTGAGGCAAGTTTGCATCATGTTACAACGAAGAATGACTCAGGAGGACAGGCATTCTAGACTCTATGCTTTATCATTGGCAATAAGCCAAGGAAGAAGTTGACACTCTTTTAATGCAATTGGGAGGAGATCCAAAGGTAATGGCTTAATTCTCATGACCCTAGGCAAGTCATTTAACCCTCTTTGCCTCAGTTTCCTCAAAAATGACTGGAGAAGGAAATGGCAAATCACTCCAGTATCTTTGCCAAGAAAACCCCAAATGAGGTCATGAAGAGTCAGACACAACTAAAACGACTCAACAACAACAAACTGAGGTTGACAAAGAACTTTCCTCATAATAACTCTCTGAGGTAGGTAGTACAAGTATCATTATCATCCTTTTTCAGATGGAGAAAATGAGTCCAAGAGAGGTTAAGTGACCTATCCTTGGCAACACAGCAAATCAGAGCCAGAATTCTAACATAAGTCTCTCCTGACCATAGCTCTAGGAGTCTTTTTTATGATATCATGCTGTCTCTCTAGTAGTAAAGATGACATGTACATGCCATATATGACAATGTGGGACAATAATCATACAAAATTGAATATAGCACCTATATAGAATGCTGTAAGGATATGTAAGATGGGGAAAGCATTTCTAGGTAGGTCAATCAAGAAAGACCTCATGGAGTAGCTGGTACAATGCCCTGTCCTTTTAAGGATTACCGTTGAGTTAAGCCTACTCTGAGTTATAAAAGGAAGTTAATCTGAAGCACCTATGTTCTACCCAGAGTCATAAGACAAGTTCTTGCTAGTGTTGAATGTGACAAGTTGGTAAATACCATCCCAGGTATTCTTAATCTTTTCTGTGTGATGGAAACTTTTAGCTGTCTGGTGAAACTTACATATTTTTCAGAATATTTTTAAATGCATAAAATAAAATATACAAGATTAAAAAGGAAACCAATTCCATTGAAATACAATTGTATCTTTCATCTCTTAAAAAGATAATAGAAAGATACTCATTATACAATGTGGATGAGGTATTGTTGAGTTGTTTCTTCAGTCATGTTTGACTCTTCATGACCCCATTTGGGATTTTCTTAGCAAAGATACTGGAATGGTTTGCCATTTCCTTTTCCAGCTTATTTTACAGATGAGGAAACTGAGGCAAACAGGGTTAAGGTACTTGCCTGTGCTCACATGGTGAATAAGCCTCTGAGGTCAAATTTGAACTCAGGAAGATGAGTCTTCCTATTTCTAGGCTTGACACTTTATCTGTAGAAATTAGATCTAGAGCAACATCTTAAACTAGAGGTGCCAAACTCGTCCCAACCACATCAAAGCAGAATTTGAAAATGTTTAATAAAATAAATAAAAGTACAATAAAACAGTGTTAATTTTTGGTTTTCTAAGTTAATATGTTGCTATTTCTACTTGAGTTTGACACTATTATTTTATACCATAAGAAATTAAAAAGGAATATATATCCTGAATATTAAATGTCAGACTATAAACAAATTAGAGAACCAGATCAGGTCATTTTAATAAGGTATCTTATGGCTAGGGTGATTAATTTTAACCAGAAAAGAGATGACAGAGGCAATTACAAAAGATAAAGGAGATAAGTTTTATTAAGCAAAATTGGAAAGCTTGTATGAACAAAATGCACCTAGAATAAGAAGTGGTCAGATTGGGAGAAAAAATCTTTGTATATAAAATTTTTGATAAGTGTTTGATATCCAGAATATTTAGATAGCTAAGAAAAATATGAAAAATCCAAAAACTATTTCCCAGTAGACTAATGGCTAAAGACCAAACATTCCTTAAAAGAATAATTGCAAAATATTAACAACCATCTGAAAGAATGTTCCAAATCACTAATAGTAAAATGAATATGACTTAATGAGCTCTGAGGTTTTACCTCACAGGCAATAATTGGCAAAAATGACAAAACATGGGAACAGCCAATGCTAAAGGGTTGTGAAAAATCAGCACCTGAATGCATTGTTAGCTAAGTTATCAATTGGTTCAATGATTCTTTAAATTAATTCAGATTTATGTGAAGAAAATGACTAACATATCATCTTTGGACACAGAGGTTCCGCTGCTTAGCAGATACCCCAAACAATTCAATGTTGAGAACAAAGGCCTGATATACACCAACATATTTATAGCAACATTTTTTATACCAATAAAGAACTGCAAATAAAGAAGGTGCTTCTTAATTGGGGCATGACTAAACAAATTATGATATACACAAATTTAGTACAATATCACAGTTCTGTAAGGGACAAGGAATATGAATGGTATAGACAGGCTTAGGACGATTTTGACTACTACAATATAACCCAAAAGAACAACAATAAAATAATCAAAACTGAATGTAATAAAATTTTAATGACCAAGTCTGAAGCCAAAGAAAAGATAAGAGAAAGCATTTTCACCTGCTTCTTTGCAAAGGCAGAGCTCTCTGGATGTGGAACATACTATATAAAATGTCAGATTTTTTTGGTGTGTTGGTTAGTTTTGCTGAAATTTTTGAAAAATTCTTTAAAAATTAAGAGATGACTCTTTAGGAGTGGCAAGGAGGAAGAATACAATGGGAAGTGTACTTGAAAGGAAAATATCAACAAAATAATTTAAAAAATGAAAATAAATCATATTGTAGATTAATACAAAGCTATCATAAAAATAATGTATTTCCTAAACCCATATTAAATGAGGGGAAATTAAGGAGTCTCTGAGATTTAAAGGAGGAAAAATCAAAGAATCTAAAGGCATTGAAAATTCATGCTTGAAACAAACTCCAAAAGTATTGTATAATAATGAAATGAATGGCAAAAAATTAACATCTCAAATGATTTTGAAAAGGTGAGCATACTTAGAATGGAATTTTGAAAAGTCCTTTCTGAATGTGATCGCATGAATTCAACAAATAGACCAGATGTATGAAATAAAGAGTAATTTTAAAAAGTTGGAATATTCTATTATCATCATGAATGAACATATTCTTCCATAGCATTTGACTGACAGTATAAAAAATATTTCGTGACCTGGACACAAGAGTAAGTGCTGTGATTGTTGCCATGATTAGGAACATAAGAGGAAAAGAGGAGCCGTGTAGGAATACTCCTGAGGTCAGGCATCCAATACCACCATAGCAAAAGGTTCTTAAGGAAACTGTTTAAAACCTTCAGAAAAACATAGGAAGACTACATCAATCTATGTCCATTAGATACAATAGAAAACTTGAACAACATATTAAAGCAAGCAAAAAGAAGAAATGAAGAATAAAATCGAGAAAAAAACATATCAGCAATTCTTGATATCTTTAACAATTGAAAGAAAAAGTCAAAAAAAAGTTAAAAGCAATATAAAGAGCACAAAGAACAAAATAAATAATTCAATATCAATAAAAAGTCATATCATAGGAATTCAAGAAGCAGAGAAATTAGAGTAGAGGGTGAACTCCCCCAAAAATGCGATGTAGAAAATTCTAGGTTGTTAATGTCAGTGTTGGCAAACTCAAAGAGAAATGAGGGGGCCTCCAAACCACACGTAAGGATCCCTGTGGGCCCCATATTAGCTTAGAAAACTTCAAATTAAAATTATTTATGTTTTACTGTATTTTTATTTATTTTGTTAAAAAATTTTCCAAATTCATTTTAGTCTAGTTCAGAGTATACTTGGGAGTGGGACTCTTGGTCTATATGGTCAAAAGACACTCAACATACAAATGTTGAATCAAACATGAAACAGAAAGTTTGCATATTGTTAACATAATGAATGATAGGATGGTTACATCAAGGAAAGTGAATGAAACTCTAGTCTCACTTCCAACCGGAAAGCAGTGGGTCCAGAGAAGATCCATATTTATTGGTTCATATGTTTTAGATAGAGAATCTTATGAGTTGTTAGCAAAGCACATTATTAACTTCTCTTCTAATGCAAGCTTGATCCCATATTTCTTAAGAGAAGGCAACAAATATTTATTATTCAAAAGAACACTAGTGACCCTGAAAATACAGTCTAAATACAACTTTCTATAAAGTATTTAGAGCTTACATCTCTCCAAAAATTCATAAGCTCCTTCAAGAAAATTGTATTGGCTGAGGAGCAAAAAGAGTATGCCAGAGGTGTAAAAAGCACTTGATGACTATTGAACAAGCTATCTGAAAGTGCTGTAACATTTACACTATCTTTACCGATTACCATAAAGCCTTTAACTTAGTTCCAGATTCATGGCTTAATCACTGTAAATATAGAAAATAGATCCAAGAATAGTGAGAATGGTAGAATATTTTGTCCATGTGGGAAACAGTTCTATATTTAAAACATGCCATGGACATCATAATGTCAAAATCAATTGATATGAAATGTGACAGTTGAAGTCTTCTACCATTCTGCCAAGGCACAGAGGGAGTTGTACCATAACATCATATATAATCACTTGATAACTAGGGATGACATCATGTTACATGGCTGCATTGAGAAACATATTAAACAGGCGCTTCATCTTGCATGGCAATCGGTAGGTACTTAATAAATATTTATTGAATTGAATTGAAATGAGACTCTCAAATGATATAAAAAATGTCATTTGGATTCAATCAGTGAAAAACTATTGAAATGTGCCAAGAAAGAATAGAGATTGAAGACTTTGAGCTTATCTCCCAAATGCCTTGATCATCTCTAGGCAAGATGCATCAAAGAGTAGCCTATCAAGGGGAAAGTTGAGACTGTATTTATTAAAACTTATTGGCATCCTGAAGTCAAAGCTTAATGGAACAATCAAGTTGAGAGCAATGAATGATTATGCAATACCAATCTTAATGTACACTTCTGGCACATTATTTATGTTTTGGCACCCCAAGGCAGCTATAGAGAGATAAATGATACCTTGGTTTAAAAGGAGGCAGAAGACTGATAGATTTTCTCAGAGCACATGGTAGATTGCAATTGTACAGATATATCATTGTAATATAAAAACTTAAGAAAGAAAGAAATAGTAAAGGCTGACAATAGGTATATGCCACTGGATATGTTGAATGTAATCAAGAGTTGATAAGACCCTATGAAACAACTAAGATCTAAGAGTGGAATTAAAAGGTACTCCTTGAGTGGCATCCACCTGAACCAATTGACAATACTATATGGAAACAAATAACTTTTGGGAGGAGAGGTAAGGAACAAGGATTTATTAAACACTTAACAAGTTCCAGGAGCAGTGTTAAATGCTTTGCAAGTATTATCTCATTTAATCCTCACAACAGTCCCGGGAGGTAGATGTAATTATGATCTCCATTTTACAGTTGAGGAAACTGAGGCAAATAGACACTGAGTGACTTCTCCTGGGTCATGCAGCTACTAAGTGTCTGAATCTGGATTTGAACTCAGGTCCTTATGATACCAAGTCTGGTGTTCTATTAACTGTAGTACTTTGCTGATTCATATAAATTTGTTTATAGACATAAAGGGCTTTATGTTATTGATTCAGAATCAGATCATTGTCACCAAAAATTCCAGATAGGCTACTTTTAAAGGGCCTGGACTTAATCATCAATACATATTACATAACAAAATGTGGCTATTGCACAGCATTTCACTCTAGGCTTTAAGAAAACTTGGCCTTCAACCTATGAGCAGACAACTGAGTTGAATGATATTAAGTATAATTATCACCATTGCTCAGTCAGCTTCCTATTGGCTGTCCCTCATGTCTAGATACATTCCTTCCTCATCATTCCCTCTTATCCCTACTTTCCTTCCAGGCTGGTCCATCTCTTACATGGCATCTTTCCTAATTCTATGCTACACCCTTCTTTATTTCCCCACAGGGAAGTTGCTAGTTCTCGCCCTACCTGAGAACTAGTTTGTATATATTATATATTGACTTATCAATATATGTGTTTTTTTCCTCATTAGCATTTCCTCCTCCTCTGGAGGAGAGTCATAGATTTTATGAGGGAGGGGGTGTTTGTATCTCCAGTTTACAGCACAATTCTTGGCATATAGTAGGCCTTTAATAAATGCATTTTGAATTGAATTAAATTATTATTAGCCACATCATTGAGTTCTAGTTTCACTTAGACACTGGCCTCAGTAATGGAGTAGTGTAATGGAAAAAGCTGAGATCCCATCTCAGCTGCATATTTCTCACCTGTCCAATGAACACATTGGACTAAATGGTCTCCAATGTCCCTCCCAGCCATAAAGCCTATTAATTGTAAAGGAAGATTTCTTTTTGAAACAAAATTATTGTAGAGAAGAAGATAGAAACTCATAAAGAAAATAAGACATAAAATGTAGAATGTTTATACGTACTTCTGGGTTTCTGCCATTTCCAGATAAATGCTAAGGTTGCTGCTGCAGTGGTTAGAACGCCTTAGGGTGGGGGTAGCCTTGGATAATAATCCCCCAGAAAATTGCTAACTAGACAGAATGCCATCAGGTCAATGAAAACAAAGTTATTTGATCTGAAGAAAAACCTTCTTCTTTTCATCTCAGTAATTTCATCAATATGGAGAAAATGATCATCTGAATTTGACTGGATAATCACCCCTTAATTGTCTAATGGGTTGTACATGCCTTAATAACTCCAACAGAGTCTATATTTAATTGTTACTTTAAAAAAAAGTATTGAATTATCCATGCATACAGTCCATGCCTATGGAACAAATTGGTTTCAACTCTTCCCTTGAGACAGCTTGGTCCAGTGGAAAGAAAATTAGATCTGGAATTTAGAGGACTTGGGTTCAAATTCAGCCTCTGATGCTTGTTATCTATGTGACTTTGGATAAATTACTTAACAACCTCTCTGGACCTGTTTCCTCATCTGTAAAATGAGGAGGGACAGGATGGCTTCTGCAATTTCCCTACCGCATGTGTTTGGACACCAAAAAGAGATACATGCAAAACAAATTTGGAGGCAAATAGGAGGAAAAAGAGGAGGAAAGAGGAAGGAGGAGAATAAGGCCAGTGAAGGGGCATCTAGCTGGTGAAGGGGATAAAGTGCCTGGAGTCAGGAAGACCTGAGTTCACATCTGACCTCTGACACTTACTAGGGTGGCCCTGGGCAAGTCACTTAACCTTGTTTACCTCCGTTTCCTCATCTGTCAAATCAGCTGGAAAAGGAAATGGCAAACCACTCTTGTCTCTGTGCCAAGAAAATCCCAGATGGGGTCATGAAGAATCAGATACAACTGGAAATGACTAAACAACAATAAGCATAGCCCCAGAGTCTAATTATTCCCCATTTCTACCCCCCTCCCCTGCCCCAGGAAACTGGTTTTTCCTATAGCACCAGGTCTTGCCTTACCTTGAGGGGTCTGCCATTCATGCTCCATATTCGCCTTTCTATTTCTCTGTCTTCATCAATGCAAGTCACTTTTCACTGGTCCGGAGTCTGAATTCAAAAAGAAGCTCCTTGGGTGTCTAGTGTGATGGCATCAAGGGAAGCTGGGTTTTCTGTGAAAATGCAGTGTTAATTTTTTTCAGGTAAGGAATAATAGACTTGGAAATTTTTAAATAGGAAGAAAATCATTGACACTTTAGAGGATTTCATGGAATGGTGGCCCACCCTCCAGGGCCACAGATAAAAACAAATAAAATATCCTTCTTATACTTGTACTCTAGATCTTCTCTAGAGATGAACAATATGTTGAACTTATTTGTGTGTCTCATTGGATATTAACAATCAGAGGGTTACTGAAAAAGGTTGTTTCTATTGTATCTTTTAAGTCAGCTTGCATAATTTTGAAATATTTATGAGAGATACCTTGTTAGGGAAGAATCTTTAAAGCAATGCCGCCTCCCCCCTCAGTAAATCAAATGTTCTATTTAATCAAAATATTTTTCATAACAAGTAATAGGCACAGTGGGATCTTTTGTCTTTTGACCTTTCAGTCTAAATGCGATGCTAAAGATGTGGAATATGACTTGTTAAATACTGCCTGTTTCAATTCCCTTTGAATACCTCCCTCCCCATCTACCCTCCCTGCATGTGTCAATTATTCAAATAAAATGTTCATATTTAATAGCTAACTTGACATTTTCTCAACTATCTATTTTTGGTTCTAACAAATCAAAAGTTTTGTTTTATTTTGCTTATTTTTTCAAGGCTTTAGTATATTACTCTCAGATGCCTTGAGAACTCATTCCTCAACATCTTCAAAGTTATATTGTCTCCAGTAAGGAGATCTCCTCTGTGTCTGCTTGGTCCAGTTCATCTGTTTAATGTCTTTGTTTTCTTCATTGCCACTTTTATTCCTTCCATAAGACAATCTGGGACCTTTCAGATGTGGTAACTCTACTGTCCTTGAAGTAGAAAAGAATTTACTACAAAAATTATTGTAGGTCTTTTTCATCTTTCATTTATTTGCTGTCCTCCTTCCAGTTTCTCCCATAGATACCCTTGGGATGACTTCATTTACTTGGATCTTTCACTAAACTTTCCTTAAACTGTTTTTTTTCTCTCTTCTTTTCATTGTTTTAGAACATCGCACATACTTATCACACTGTAATAGCAATTTAGATTTGAAGATCTTTCCCACCCATTAATAGGCTATGTGACCTGCTTATCTCATAGGAAGCCTAAGTCACATGTGGTGGGGGGAGCTTGCTGAGAGGAAAAGGAAAGTGTGTCACAGGAAATTCTGAGAGAGCAGTTATGACAGTTAGAGCAGAGGGAAAGAGCAGACCTGTAGTGGCTGTGAGTGAGTTTTTGGGAAGACCCAAGCAGGAAGCAGATGGTTTTGGGATGGCAAGGTTCCATGCTGTGATTATGTATTGAATTCTTTGCTGCTGTGATAGATTGGGCATACTTGTTACGGTATTTGGTTATTTGGTGCCTGAATAAATGGTCTTTTCATTACGGCACTTGACTAATAATAGTCAAACTTCTCCTTGAAATTGTTGCTCTAAGTGCAGATATCCTTCTACTCCATCCGTTTCCCATTTTTGGTATCACTAGCTCATTAAAATAGGCCAGACTGGGTTTGTTTTCATTACGCTCCATGCCTTTTTCTCACTTTTTGATTTTTTTTGATTTTTTTAATAAATTTTATTTAATATGTTTAGTTTTCAGCATTGATTTTCACAGGAGTTTGAATTACAAATTTTCTCCCCATTTCTAC
>JAQQSZ010013359.1:0-11775 GCA_028646595.1 Phalanger gymnotis | reverse complement strand
TAGGTAGAATGCTGCATAAAAGATCTTAAGGACCAGTCTTATCTGCTCATGAAAGTGACATCACTTACTAAACTCCCTGTTACTGCACCATGAACTTTCCCTGATATGCTTATGTAAATCATAGACCTTCCCCTCCTAAGAAACAGCCATGCTGCAAGGCATGTTGAGTCCATCTTGTTGTATCGACCATTTTGCTGGTGAACTATAAGACCAGCTGTCACAGCTAATGTCCTTCAGGGTCTCATTTTTACTTCTCATTGGTCCAAAAGGACTTAGCTGCTAAAGGTGGAGGATGCTAGCAGCCTGGGAAAGTTCTCTTCCCTGTCTAGCCCAAAAGGTAGATTTCTTTGATTTAGCAAGACTAGCAATGCTCAGACAATGACTCTTTTATCTATCTCCTGTAATGAATGATACACTTTTTTTCTCCAACAAATATGCTATTCTTTTTGTATAAACCACCTGTGTTTTATGAATAGTCATCTTTCTTTTCTTTGTTTCATACAATGATATACTGAATAATGTTTAGCTTATGAATTCTGCCCTAAAAATTTGTATGTAAGGAACCTCTTATGCCAGGTTCATGGTAGATGCCATCCATCTTGGTGTCATCCCTGATTGGCCAAAATAAATGGCTTCTTGCTTTATTCTTTATTGACTCTTTGTTGCTGTTATCTAACTCTGACCACAAGAACCCAGATTGGAGAATATTGTCGCTCTTGGGTCCTTTCCTCCAATCTGAATTCCTATTTTTTGTTACCCTTATTGGAATCAATGTCATCAAAATGGATAAGTGCTATATATGAGTATAAATTATTCCATTTGTAAATACAGTCACTCCTTAACATTAGGGCATTAAATTTTCATGACTTCAAGCATTCTTGTGATTTTATTAATAACCTCATTTTCACTTTCATGTTGGCAACCATGCACATTTGCAGCTATGTGCAGTGCAACATGTACAAACTCCAAAGACTGTGCCACTTATAGTTTCCAAGCTTGAAAGGTGACTTGGTATGATCAACCAGAGATATCGAGGCTGCTGATTCCATCAGTAATCACAACTTCAGGGTTAAATGTCAACTTACCTCTGCTATGCAATAGCTCACAAAGCAGCCACTGATGGATTATTGTTCTCCAACAACATCCACCAGCTGTAAAGGACAGTGTGTGGTGTGTGCGTGTGTGTGTGTGTGTGTGTTATCAAGACTTCACCAGTTTCAGTGTCTTGTGTCAGCAATCTCTCCTTTGGTTGTCAGAGGGTGGCCAAGGTAGAGAGGTTTGTAGCAGTATAGTATACAGTAACATACCCTCACACCACCATCTGGCCTAGTAGAAGGTAAGATTCAAGTTTAAAATGTTTTAATTTTGATTATTTTATTTGCTATACAGTATTTATAGTACTCTAGATTTTATGCATCATGAAAAGTGAATATTGTCTAAAAATATGTTTTTCTTATTGAAATGCTAGTACAAAAGGTCACAGAATTCTAGTGAATTAGTGAGAAAAATAATACCAATTTTATTTTGTGTATTGCATTTTATGGATTATTTCATGCTTACTGTTAGGAAACATGCATATTATCAGAATTAATGTTTTGTTATAAAAAATTATACATAGAAAAGTGTAAGTTTATCCACCTCTAGTGAAAGATTACAGTTTTTGATGGTCATGGAAATCTACTCGTCTACTTCCTATAGATTTGATGTACCAACATTTGTGGTCTTTTACTTCTGTGCTGTTCTCCAGGAATGTTATCCCCACAAAAGTTGAGGATTGACTGTATTTTGTCAACATGTAAGCCCTATTTTTTTCCTATAGCTGTGATGGAACATTGTCAAAATGTCACTGAGACTTAGAACATATTCTAATTCATATTGCCCATATGGCAATAAAGAGTATAAGCAAGGACTAAGTCCTAGACAAGTACTGATAGAGATAATCTTTTGATTTGAAAAATTGCTGAATTTATTAAACTTAAGAATTAAACAAGCCATTTCTTGTAGACATTTCTTGTTCTTCGTGGAGAAGAAAAAATAGTTTTGGGAGCAAATTGATTCCATAGAACAACACTTTAAGTCTTGAGTCCTTTGTCATTGGTTTAAAAGTGATGTCAAAGATGTGCCTCCATGTCTTAATGTCTAACAACTTCATAATGCTATGTCAAGATATAGGGCAATCACTGAGCAGAGGATCAAGAAGTTGTATCTTTACTGTGCATGGAAAACATTAGATGACTTTCTAGAAATGAGACCACAAAATAGCAATTCTCATTTCATACAAAAAGCACTTTCAGAATGCTAGAGTGATGGCTTAAGGAAGGGAGCATAGTTCTAAAATTGTTCTGTATTTTGTGAATTGAATGGTAAACATCAATTATGTTATAAGATATTTCTTGATAAATGAATAGTTGACTTAAGATTACAAACCTCATTTTTTTTTTTTGTGAGGCAATCTGGGTTAAGTGAGTTGCCCAGGTTTACACAGCTATTAAGTGTCAAGTCTCTGAGGTCAGATTTGAACTCAAGTCCTCCTATCTCCAGGGCCAGTGCTCCATCTACTCTGCCACCTAGCTACCCTACAAACCTCATTATTAAGAAAGGAGAACCTCTGTAGGAAAGCTAGGAAACTTAAGTGTCTTCGTTAGAGCAATAAGATAAGAAAAATAAATTAAAGGAATAAACATAAGCAAAGAAAAAAAAAGGAAAATTCTGTCTTTTTGTAGGTGATATTGGTTGATGTAGTCATTATTTCTGAGTTCGAAGAGAACTCAGAGGCCATTTCCTCTAGCCCTATCATTCAACAGAAAAGAAATATGATATCCAGAGGGATAGAGTGATTTTTTTGAAGGGAACAGATGTGTTTTTTTACTTAGAGAATCTGAAGAATTCAACAAGCAGATAAAAATTAAGTAGGGCTATTAGTAGGTTTAATAAAGTAATAGAATATAAATTCACCAAAATAATCAGCCTTTATATTTCTAACAAAAGAGGATAAACATTAAGTGATGTTTGTACAAAAATTATTTTGCAAATTGTAAAGTACTATATGAATGCTAGTTATTATTATTAAAAACTAGCAGGAGGAGATAGAAATTTTTATTTAAAGTAACTATGAAATATTTGAGTTAACCTATGAAAACACATTTAGGACTCACATGAATACAATTGCAAAAAACTCTTTCAAGAAATAGACTTAACTGGAGAAATATTCATTGTTCATGGCTGGGCCACACCAATGTATTATCTATGTTGGTTTAGAGATTTAGTGGCATACCAATCACACTATCAAGGGGTTACTTTATGGAACTAGACATGAACGAACAAAAGGTTATGAATCTCAATGGAAATCTTGAGAAAAATAGAAATGAAAGAGGTTTAACAGTATTAGATCTTAAAATATACCGAGAAGTAGTAATTGTCAGAACTATTTGTTACTGATCAAAAAACTGATCAAATAAGGTTAATCAATGGATTAAGGGAGGTTGAGACCTAAAAGCAATTAAACATAATAGTCAAGTGTTCAATAATTCGATAACATGAACTACTGAAACTACATGGTAAAGAACACCCAGAAACAATTTAACATAATAACTTAGTGTTCAATAAGAACATATTTCCATGAAGTAAGAATTCTTTAACTGACAAGAACTGCAGAAAAAACTGAAAAACAAGTTGGTAGAAATTAATCTAATATTCTACACCATGTACCACAATAAAGCTCCATGTAACTAGTCAACCTAAATAAAAGGTTACAACATAAAAACAATTATAGGAGAATGGAAGGAGATTGTTTTCACAATTATGGTTTGGGGAGACTTCTTTAAATAAGGGTTTGAAAAGACTGTAATTATTTGGGAAGATTTTATTACATTTAAAAAAACCTTTTCATGAACAATATTAGCAGAGCTAGAATAATTAGAAAAGTTGTCAATTTGGGGGGAAAGTCTTCCCAGTATATAGTTCTGATAAAGGTCAGACATTTAATATTATTTTTGACTATACATGTGCTATCATTATTATAGAGAATTCTCATTACCTCTACCAATGCAGACTGTCATTTTCTCTCCAAATTATGCACTCTTGAGGGCACTGTACAGTGTCACACAACCAGTATGTGTCAGAGTCAGAGTAGAATTTTATTCTAAGTCCAAGGGGAATTAATACAAGCATATAAGTCCAAGATCCATTTCCTATTTGGTAACTTGTCAAAGCAGTTTTCAAAAGAAGAAATGTAAATTATTAAAAAATATGAAAGAATATTCCAAATCACTACTGGTATGAAAAATGCAAAGTAAAATAATTGCAAAGGTTTTGCTTAGTAGCTATCGAATTGGTAAGGATGAAAAAAGTGATACAAATAGCAAATGTTGAAGAGCTGTGGGAAGACAGACAAACTAATATCCTATTGGAGAAGCTGTAAATTGGTAAAACTATTTTGGAAAATAATTTGGTATTACATTAGAAAAATCGCTAGTTGCGCACAATCTTTGACCCAGTAATACCAAACCCGAAGGAAGTCAAAGACAAGAGAAGAGGTCCATATACAACAAAATAAAGCAACTTTTTTTTCTTTCGATAACAATTTTTGAAAATACAATGGGTACTCCTCAATTTGTAAATGGGTGAACAAACTGCTTCATACATACAAACTAGGGTTATAATGATATTATTGTGACATAAGAAATGATCACTCTGATGAGTTCTGAAAAACCTGAGTATCAACTGATACAGAGTAAAGGAAATAGAAGCAAGTGAACAAGAAACATGATGACTATAGTAATGTAAAAGAAATTGCATTGAAAGACACCAGAACTTTGATCACTGAAGGAATCAAGCTTGATCATAAAGAAATGATGATAAAATACTCTTTACTCCTCTCTACAGAGAGTGATGGATTGTAGGTGTGGACACAACTAATGTGTTGGCTTGTTTTGCTTATCTATACTTCATTGCTACAAGGGAGGATGGTGGTAGGGGGCATAAAAGTCACTGGGAAAAGATCAGTAAACATTTATTTAAAAGGGAAAGGAGAAAGAAATCAAGAGTCATTTTATAGCAAGACTTCCTAATTTTGCAATATTATTTGGTGATAATAGTATTACAAAATGACATTGGCTGCATGGGAAATACCTGAATTGTTGCTGGTCTTTCTAAGGTCCACATTTTTGAGACAAGACATCTATAAGGGTGCTGTTGGCAGAAGCAGCCCTTTGCTAATTGATTCATGCTATTTAGTGGCACGACACTTCTTGCTCTTTTCGTTTTTGAGAAGTGGACTGTTGCCATCTTGTTGACTAGTCAGTCACCTCAACCAATGCCTTATAGACTGTTTTGATATCTCTTGGGTCATTTTGAAGAATTACAAAAGTAATCCATAGTATCTGTGGCAAATAGTATTTTACATTTCAACAAGGTAAAGTGGGTGCTGTATTTTGCTACAAATGAAACAAAATGAAATTACCTTCTAGGAAACAGCAAAGTGGGTTGGAACTGGATCTATGATTTTGACAGTAGAGGGAACTCCTAGATAAGGAAATTCACTTTACCGATGCACATTGGTACATTCTCTACAATTATACAGTCTTAAAGAGTGACCTAGAACATTAAGAGATTAAATGATTTGTCCAAGGTCACATGGTCAGGATATGTCAAAGGAAGGGCTTGAACCCAAGCGTTCCTGGCTTCAAGGCCTTGTATTTCCTATCTCATGGTTACACTGCTTCCTACTTCCTAGTCCTCAACTTTACTTCCTTGCCCAGAATGCTACGGTACAAAACTCTTTCATTGTTTCATTGCCTGTCAACCATCTGTGCCCATCTCTCATCCCTACGCTCCCTGATATTATTTCTTCTTGGCTCTGACTACCAATAGCTTGTCTTTGCCTTTTCCTTTCCCACCATCTTTTTTATTCTCTGGCTCAGTGTTCTTTCACCCTTACTGAGCTGATAGGATCATAGAGCAAGAGCTGAAAGGCACACAGAGACCATCTAGTCCAATCTCTTCCTCTCACAAATGGGGAAATTGAAGCCTAAAGAATGTAAGTGATTTGTCTAAAGTCATATAGGTAAAAAATATTAGAGGTGGGACTTGAATCCAAGTCCATTGATTCCAGAGCCAGTGATTTCTGATGCATCATGCTGTGTTTCATACATACCAAGTCCTCCTCCACTTCAAATTCAGTTTTTATTTTCTTACTTAAATTTTATTTTATTTTCAAAGACCCACCTTCTCTTCCACCTCCCCTTCTTTAGCCCCCTTGAGAAAGTAAGAAAAACAAAGCCTCCATTACAAATATTTATAGTCAAGCAAAATAAATTCCTGCACTGGCCATGTCCAAAAATATGTCTGCTTCTACACTTGAGTTCATCACTTCTCTATCAGAGGGTGAGCATCATGTTTCATCATAAGTCCTTGGAATTATGATTGATCTTTTAAAAATCATCTATCTTTACAATATTATTACTGCATAAATTGTTCTGGTTCTGTTCAACTCAATTTCTTGTAAAATTTGTGGTGACACTGGCTCTTAGATAAAGATACCTGTTACACATAAAAATAGGACATAAGACAACTTTATCTCTCCATACTGATTGGAACTGAGCACTATCTAGGTATATATGGTACAACTGAGAAACTTATAAATGGACTCATAAGCACCTACACAACCTCTTTCCTATTCTAATCCATGTGGGCCATGTATAATCTATAGTAAGGGGAATGAAAGGTCCCATTGTGAAATGTTACATTGCAAAACTCACTGTGCAGATGTAACATAAGATGAACCATAAGCAGAAAGTCTAAATAAACAAATCATATCATATTAACATTTGAATAATGCATGAAGAATGTAAATGTATCACAGCAATAAATACTTTTATGTTTTTAATAGGTGTTTAATGTCAGGATTCTATTTGCCAAACAAAGACTAAAAAGGTATTGTCCAGATTGCTGCTGTTGCTAACCTCCTCACACTGTCACCACTCCAGCCCTTAGACAAATTCAGGCTCTATGGCCTCAAATAACATATGGTGTGGCCCAATGTTTAAGACCCTTCCCAGGAACACACACCCAATATGAGTGATAGCAAACACATACGCACAGGAACAACATCTCTGGTAACATGACTCACGCCACAACTGCACTGTTCTGCCACAGTGAGGTCTTGTCTGCCTCCTTTCAAAACAAATTTAACTCTCAGGGGACTTCTTACACACAGTCATGCTGATCTGAGTCAAGTCCTGAGCTCTCTGTCTCCTTTTATCCCTTGGGTAGATTGCAGAGGACTTCAGAAAACTGCCATTCAAATATAGATTGTCAATCTGGTACTGGCTAAGAAAGAGTAGTGGATCAGTGGAATAGATTAGGTATACAGTAGTAACTGACCATAGTGATCTAGTTTTGATGAACCCAAAGACTCAAGCTTTTGGGACAAGAACTCACTCTTTAACAAAAACTGCTGGGAAAATTAGAAAACAGTATGGTAGACATTAGGTATAAATCAACATCTTACCTCACATATCAAGATAAAGCCAAAATGGGTACATTATTTAGACATAAAGGATGATACCATAAACAAATTAGAAGAGCAAGGAATAGTTTGCCCGTAGGATCGATGAAAAAGGGAAGAATTTATGACCAAACAAGAGGTGGATGGTATTATGAAATGTAAGATGGATACTTTTGATTATAGTCAGCTAAAAATTTTGCAGGCAAAACCAATGCAGGAAATATTAGAAGGAAAGCAGAAAACTGGGAAAAATCTTTTTATAGCAAGTGTCTCTGATAAAGGCTTCAATTTATATGAAATTTAAAAGAATACGAGTTATTCCCCCAATTGATAAATGGCCAAAGGACATGAACAGGCAGTTTTCAGACGAAGAAATCAAAGCTATCTATAGTCCTATGAAATGATGATCTAAATCACTATTTATTAGAGAAATGCAAACTCTGAGGTGCTGCCTCAAACCTATCAGATTGGCTAATATGATAGAAAAGGAAAATGATAAATGTTGGAGAAGATGTAGGAAAATTGGGACACTAATACATTGTTGGTGGAGTTGTGAACTGATCTAACCATTCTGGAGAGCAATTTGGAACTGTGCCCAGAGAGTTATAAAACTGTGTATATCCTTTGATCCAGCAATACCACTGCTTGATCTGTATCACAAAAAAAATTTAAAAAGGGAAAAGGACCTATTTGTACAAAAATGTTTATAGCAGCTCTTTTAGTGGTGGCAAAAAACTGGAAATTAAGCTATAAGTTGAGAAATGGATGAACAAATTGTGGTGTGTGAATGAAATAGAATACTATCATGCTATAAGAAATAAGAGTAAGATGATTCAGAAAAACTTACAAAGTCTTACATGAACTGATGCAAAGTAAAATGAGCAGAGCTAGAACTATGTACACAGTAACAGCAATGTTGGATGATGATCAACCATGAATGACTTGGCTATTCTTTGCAGTTCAATGATCCAGACAATTCTAAAGGACTCATGATGAAAAATGTCATCCATTTCCAGAGAAAGAATAGATGGAGTCTGAATGCAGATCAAAGCACACTATTTTTTTCTTTCTTTTTTTTGTTTTTGTTGTTTAAGTTTGTATCTTCTTTTATAACATGTTAATATAGAAATGTTTTTCATGATTGCACAGGTATAACATATCAAATTGCTTACTATCTCAGATGGGGAGAGGAAGGAAGAAAGAAAATTTGAAATTCAAAATTAAAAAAATGTTAAAATTGTTTCTACATGTAATTAGGAAAAATAATGTATTATTAAAATATATTCTCATTGGGCTTTCTTGACATAGCTCCCAAATATTGATTTGCTGCTGGGGAGGGCTATTAGGACCCAGAACACAGAACAACTCTCCCTTCTTTTTACTCACCTCACTTCTCTCAATCGTGTTCAGTCTCTCAAATTGCCATACACCCAAGCTCCTTGACATTCCTAAATTTAATCTCAGTCTCTCTCTCTCTTCCCCTTTGCAGACTCACTCCTATTCATTGTTACTTCTCAGATACAGTATACATCTCAAATCTCCTTCATATTCAGTGCTAATTTCTACCACCAGGTCTTTTGTGAACACTAATGATGAAGAGAATGGATCTACACTTAAAAAGGTGTTTTTTGATGCATTTTGTCTTAATATCACAGTGACTTCAGGGAGCAAAACCCTTCCCCTTTCCCCTCAATAATAAGTTTTCTCTTGGGACCAAAAAGCACCCAAAACAAAACAAAAAACAATTAGCAAAAGATTTCATACAATGACTATAAAATGAAAGGGTTGCAATTGGTGGCCTGAAAGGTCATTTTCAGCTCTAATTTATGCTCTTATGAGATCTGAGAGAGCATCCCTTGCCTTTCGGCTATTTAGAAGGGAGAGATATTTCATTACCTGTTTTCTGGGACCTACCTTGGTTTTTCAATCCCTCAGATTTTGACTTAGGTGGTAGAAACAACATCTACTCAGACTGTAAAGTCTCTGCCATGTAGTCTAGGCTATTTTTTTCTTCTCTAAAAAATGCAATGAAACTGTATTTGAGACTTAATTGATATAGGGTGTTAATTAAGTCTAGTTTCTTGATTATCTAATGAAAAGTCCTCTTCTAGAGTGAGTAGTCAGTGTTTCCCAAGTTTGATGGATTCCCTGATGACTTGCAAGTGTCTAACCCTACACATGGAGAAAAGGGGAGCTGAGCCCAACTGAACCAATGCTGTATCTTTGCTAAATAGTCTTCCCATGGGATTATTAAATAAAGATACTTTTGTAGGAGTCTCTCATTTTATTCCAATCTAGAGCTTGAACTGTCTGACTGGCTTGAGTCAGGCTGGTCGCAAACAGCTTGCTTTTAGGGATCTTTTCAGTATATGGTTGTAATAATTGTCCCTACATATTTTAAGTAGGCTTGATGACTATGAGCTATTGACAAGCGTGTGCTCCCACAGCCTTCTGTCCATAGCTGAGCCTTTTATTTAAATCATACACATAGATTTGTTTGGGATCTTGTACAGTGTAGTCTTCTGGCTCATTTTTGATCTTTGAAGAGGCAGAAGGAAGGAAAAAACCAACCTCAAATGCAAAAACTCTTGCGCTCTTACAAATGTCTGAGTTGGTGATTTCTGTCCTTTAATTTGTTGTTTAATTTCAAAGCAACACCATCAGAAATGATACCTTTTGCTGACATCTTCATAGTATTTTTACACTTCTTTTTTACCCTTCTTTCTCCCAGGGAGCATTGGAGAGAAGACCAAAGAGGGAACCATGACTACCTCTGATGAATTTGTATAGTTTTTCTTTGTTATAAGGGGTTCCTAACCTTTTTCATGGCATGGACCCTCTCATCAACCTGACATAATTGATGGACTCTTTCTCAGAATAATTTCAAGTAGGGACTAGTGAAAGATCAAATTGTTTTCCCATCCAAGTTCATGAAGTGCAGGTAGGTGGTGCAATGGATAGAATGCCATGCGTGAAGTCAGGAAGACATCTTCCTGAGTTAAAATCTGGCTTCAGACACTTACTAGCTGTGTGACCCTGGGCAAGTAACTTAACCTTATTTGCCTCAGTTTCCTCATCTATAAAATGAACTTGAGAAGGAAATGGCAAACAACTCCAGTATCTTTGCCAAGAAAACCCCAAATAACGTCACAAAGAACCAGACACAACTGAAACAATGGAACCAAATTCATGGATCCCTTGAAATCTTTCCATGGACCTGTGGATCCCTGGTTCAGACCTCTTATTCTTGAACATCTTTTGATACTCAGTTCTCCATTTCAATCTCCTGCTCTTTCTCTGCTCCAGTCGTTACCATAGATGATTCCTTCTCTTTGATTTCTTCTTTTCCCCCAGCTCCTAACTATTGTCCCTCAAGGCTGCCTTTCTCCCAAAGGACTGAATGGTGCCAAGTACAGCCAGGGCAGAACCAGGAAAACAATATACACAATGACCACAATTATGTAAAGGAAAACATTACTAAAAGGCAACAGAACTCAGATTTAATGCATTTACCAGTCTTGGTGGCTGAGGATAGATAGTGAAACCTAGTTCTTTCCTCTTGGTGGAAAGGTAAAGGATTAATGTTAGATATCAGATGCTACCCAAATTGCCAAGAGTACTTGGCAATGATAGTTTATTTTGATCAACTGTTTTTCTTTTTTTTAATTTTTTTTAATTTTTAGTTTGCAACACATGGTTCTACATAATTTTGAGTTCCAGATTTTCTTCCCTCCCTCCCCCGCTCCCTCCCCAAAAAATCATGGAATGCCATATAACTTCCACGTATAACTTGGCATTGAATTAATTTACACACTAGTCAAGTTGTGGAGAAGAATTATGACCAATGGAATGAATCATGAGAAAGAAGAAACAGAACCAAAAAAAAACCACAACCCAACAACAAATACAAAAGAGAGAAAAAAAAGGGGGGGAGAAAAAGGCAAGCATGAAGTGTGCCTCAATTGCATTCATACTTCATAGTTCTTTCTCTGGATGTAGATAGCACTCTCCATCATGAGTGCTTTGGAGCTGTCTCTGCATATTGTGTTGCTGAGAAGAGCAAAGTCTGTCAGGGTTAGTCATCACAGAATCCATATATCTGTGGTTGTGTATAATGTTCTCCTGGCTCTGCTCTGCTCACTCGGCATTATGTCATGTAGGTTCTTCCAGGTTGTTATGAAGTCCATATCATCCCCATTTCTTATAGTACAATAGTATTCCATTACCTTCATACACCACAGCTTGTTCAGCCATTCCCCAATTGAAGG
>JAQQSZ010013358.1:0-11775 GCA_028646595.1 Phalanger gymnotis | reverse complement strand
GATGATGATGATGGGATGATGGTGATGATGATGGTGAAGATGATGATGATGATGGGATGATGATGGGATGATGATGATGGTGATGATGATGATGGGATGATGGTGATGATGATGGTGAAGATGATGATGTGATGATGATGATGGGATGATGATGATGGTGATGATGATGGGATGATGATGATGGTGATGATGATGGGATGATGATGATGGTGATGATAACGATGATGGTGAAGATGATGATGATGGTGATGATGGTGAAGATGATGGTGATGATGATGATGGTGATGATGCCAATGTCTTCCTGCTCTGTGTACCTGTCTCCTAGCCTAGACTGTCTACAGGGGCAGGATAGAAACTCTATTCCATTAGCTTTTCCACATTTGTTGCTCCTCTGAGTTGATTCATGCCATGAGAGCACACCACCCTGAGATCAAACCCCAAGTGATATTAATTACTCTCCTGAACTCATTCAGCAATGGTTAACAAACACCGACCTGATCATACCCTCCCAATCCCAATGATCCTGAAACCCCTGTATCATTATACTTTATGTCTCACCACCTGACCCCTTATTCCCATCCCTTTCAATGCAACCCTCCCCCCAAATCGTTGCACTCTCCCCACCCCCTACCCTATCCTCTCTGGAATGCCAGCTCCATAGGCAACAGCTTTGCTTTCATCTCCAGTCTATTCTTTTTCCACTTCTTCTGTCACCTGGCTCTCATGGAGACCTGGTTTCCCGCTGATGACCCAGCCTCACTGGCCGTCCTTTCCCATACTGGGTACGCTTCCACTCATTCCTCTAACTCACTGGTTGAAGTGGGGGAGAGGGAATACCACCTGCTCTCCTTTGCCACTTCCAAGCTCTCGTTCTACCCTTCTCCCTCAGTATTCTCTCCTCCTTTGAGATTCACTCAATCCATATCAACCATCCAATAAAAATCCTGGTGGCTGTGGTCTGCTGACCTCCAGGACATTTGCCTTCCTTTCTCAATGACTTCACGGCCTATGTCACAATCTTTCTCTCCTCTCCAACTCCTCACTTCATCCCATACTTGTTGATACTCCTTCAAACACTCTAACCTCCCAGTGCCTCAACTTACCCATTCCCCATGAACTTCATCCCTTAGTTACATATAGAGAGGTCACACCTGATATCTTGCTATCACTCACAAATGTTTATCAACTCTGAAATTCCTCTATCTGATCACAGCCTATGGTCATTCCACATCTTCCTCTGCCTTAAAACCCGTAGCCCTGTTTTTCATCCCTACCATGACCTCCAGTCTTCTGATCCTTTAGTACTTTCCCAAGCCATCACCCTTACCCTGGCTACATTCTCTTCCCTTCCCTGTCTTGACTTCTGGTAAAATAGTTCACCTCTTCCCTGTCCTCTTCTCTCAAGGCCCTTGCCCCATCATCCTATCTCCCATCTTTCCTCCCAAGCCTTGGATAGCTCCCACTCTCCACTGCCTTTGCTGCCACTCAAAATGAAGCTGGAGAAAATCACGAAACTGAGCTGATGGAGCCACAAAAAATGTATGTTTTGTGGGGCCCTCATTGCAACACAGTGAGGCTTTGATGCCTCCCTAATTGGTTCCCTAAAGTCTAACTGAGCTCATTGTCTTTTGTAACAACAATGCTGCTTGCAGCTGCTGCTGAGGTGTGACATCCAACAAGAGCTGCCAGCACAGGTTCTTTGATCTGCTTTTCTAAGGAAAGCAGCTTTAAGGGGTTAACAATCTCACTTTAATCAAACATATGTATATCATTCACTTAGTTCAGGGGGAAAAGCCAGCACCCTGAACTTCAGAGTGAATACAAACAGAAATTGCAAGCATACATTATATAAACAGAGCAAATAACATAAACCAGTCTATCTATAGCAATACATAGTTTCCAGAGAAGCACCAATATCTGGGTTTCTTCAAGGCTGGGGGGCTCCTTAACGGCTACCCGGAGTCTCTACACCAACATTCTTCCAATGAGTGAGAGCCCCAAACAAAATGCTAACCTCTGAATTTATATACTCTGTTCAGGGTCAAAGGGCATCATCGCCATGCAATTCAAACCTATGTGAACTAGGCTTTCTTGTTTCTTAAGCAGGTCATCAAAGACTCCCAGATTTAATCAAAGAAACAAAGGCACCTGATTACTTCAGTGCTCCAAAGGGAAAACAGTAAAAAAAATCCCACCTTAATTAATATTCCATCTTTCTCCCTCCCTATCCTGCTCCTCTTCTTACTGTCTCACCATCCTCCCAGTCACTCAGCTTGAAACCTAGATGTGTGTTGGACTTCTCCCTCTCTCTTGCCTTTCATATCCAGTAAGTTGTGAAGTAGCATCATTTCCACCTTCCTAACATCTTCCAGCATATGACCCTTCCCTTCTCTGACCCTGGTGCAAGCCCTCATCCCCTCATGCCTGGATTATTGCAGCAGTCCCTGGGGGCGGGGCTTTGCTGTCCTCAAGGCTCTGCCCACTCCAGTCTGCCCGTTCAGCCACCACAGGGATCTTCCCTAAGCACAGGACTGACCATTTTAGTCCCCCCACCCATACTCAATAAACTCCAGTGGCTCGCCGTCACCACCAGGATGAAATGTAAAACTCTCTGTTTGGCATTCAAAGCCCTTCATAACCTGCCTCACCTCCCACACACCTCTTTGGTCATCTTATACATAGTCTCTTCTCACCATTTTCTCTGAGATCTAGTGAAACTGTCCTCCTCGCCTCTTCACTGTTCTTCACGCAAAACACTCCATCTCTTGGCTCTGGGCATTTTCTTTGGCTGTCTCCCATGCCTGAACTGCTCTCCCTCCTCATCTCCACCTCCAGGCTTCCCTTCCCTTGCTTTCTTCAGGTTTCACCTAAAATCCCACCTTCACCAAGAAGCCTTGCGCAGTCCTCCTTCACCTGTTGCTAATGCCAGTTCATCCAGGCGTCATCCTGTTTGTGCACAGTTGTTTGCATTTTGTCTCCTCCCTTAGACTGGGAACTCTTTTCTGTTTAGCGTGCTATAAAGCTCTTTGCAACTTGGCTCCAACCTAGAGGGAGGCAGGCTCAGGAGCAATAATATGGCTAGAAGTGAGACAATGTGAAGACAGAGAGGCTGAGAACCTCATAAAGACACCAGGGAGACAGCATGGTTTTCATTTTTCCGATGAGTTCTGAAAAGCTATACATTGTCCAGATTTACAGGGGCCATTGCTGTTTTCTATGCCCAAGTGAAAGGAAGATACATGGACAGAAATAAGTCCACTTCTTTCATTTTCTTCCTTCTTCCCTCCCTCTTCTCTGTCTCTCTGTCTCTCTCTCTCTCTCTCTCCCCCTCTCTGTCTCTCTCTGTCTCTGTCTCTCTGTCTCTCTCTCCCCCCCCATCTCTCTCTCTCTCACACACACACACATATACACACACACATGCATGTACACACAAAATACTCTGAGCTCACCTTCACTTACACTGCACACAGCTTGTTCATGCATAGTTATTTACATGTCACCTCCACTATTGGGCGAACACAAAGTAGGCACTTGATAAATGCCTATTGATGGACAGATGTTGAAGTCTCAGCTTCCTGAGAGGATGAAGTGAGGTTTTGTGGAGGATTGCTCCTCTGGACTTGAGCAGAGCCTTATGTGTCCTCTCTTCCTTACAGTGCAGCATCTCTGTGGCCAGAGATGACCCAGAGGACCAGATTTCAAGTCTTGCTTCTGACACAGATTAGCTCTGTGACCCTCTGCTCATTGCTTCACTTCTCGTTGTAGATGAGACATCAAAGAGGTACACGCTGCTTCCTCTGTGAGCTTCCTCCCCAGGGTGTTCCCTATACCAATGCTATCCTAGGGCCAATCCCTACTGTGAGAAATGGTGGAAGCAGTTTTGTTTCCACAGAGTTGAAAGTATCCCTCTCTCCACCTCCCCCAGCTTTAGCAGAATGTAAGTCAGGTGAGAGCTATAATCTAGCAGAGACCAGGCTTCTGATCGGGTTAAAGGTTAGAGGCTTGTATGCATGCTTAAGGAGCTGTTTGAGGGAGGCATGATGTGGGCAGTTCAGGGGGTTGCATCTGGTCAATGAAGAGCCAGGCGGGAGATTCAAATTAGGAGCCAATAAAAGGACCAGCATTTGTCTGAGTCCCTTGTACTCCCCTTACTCTGTTAAGGGGACACGCTCATTTATTCAGGAAGAATAAATGTAAGATATAATTAAAACCTTGGCCTTCCAACGAGTATTGTTTATTCCTAGACAATGCAAGTATATTTCTAACACTATCCCTACCTTAAAAGACCAAAGATAGGTTGAACAATGGGTGAAGCATTCCAAGCACAGAGGACAAGTTGGACAAAGACAAGGAGAGCAAAAAGTGAGAAATATATTTGGGTTATGGAATCCACTTTGGCTGGAGCTTGGGAAGCAAGGAAGGTAAGAGAGTAATTTGCATCCAAATGATGGAGGGTCTTAGACTTTGGTCAGCAGACAATGAGGTTTTTGAGGATGTGACCAGTATTGTTTTAGGAAGACCAACCTAGTGGCAGTACTCAGAATGGACCTAATTAAGAACCGAAGCCAGGAGACTATACGCCACATACATCTATTTTCCTAAAATCACGGTGATGTGATCAAAGGGCCAGATGCTTACTTTGGTGTGAAAGTCAGAAACCAGGGGCACCCGGCTGGGCAGTTCTGCTGGCACTTAATGGCCGAGATGGGGTCGGAGTGTATTTCTAACTCCTCAGGAAATTTTTGTTTTTGCTAGACTACTTTATTGATCTTAGAACTTGGAGCGACAGATGGGCAAGAGGTCGGGTTAGGAGAGCAGATGGGGGAGAACAACCCTGAAAGCTTTCTGTTTTCCTTTGTTCTTTTTTTTTTTTCATTTCTCTGCCTGTCTCTGCCTCTCCCTGTCTCTGTATTTCTGTTTTTCTTTGTCTCTCTCCATCTACCTGTCTCATTCACTACCTTTTTCTGTTTCATACAGGAAAGATTAAAAATGTTCTGCTTAGAAAATTTTAATAAAAAATAGGCTTGTAGTCATAGGTCCTGGCTCAAACTCTGGCCTTGCTTACAACTTTTGAATCACTGCCCTATCTAGAGACTCAGTTTCCTCATCTATAAAATGGGGAGGGAGCAGAGTTTGTGCTAGATGTTCCTTTGGTCCTTCCTCATTCAAATTGTATTCATTTATAGATTGCTACTCTGGATTTAAACTCCAGATATAGAAGCATGATATTTCTTTTTTTATTTTTAAATGTTTTTATTTAAAGTTTTGATTTGCAAATTCCCTCCCTCCCTCCTTCCTTCCTCTCTCTCCTTCTACCTCCCTGAGATGTTAAGCAATCAGATATACATTATATGTGTGCAATTATGTAAAACATTTCCATATTAGTCATTTTGTCAAAGAAGACTCAAATAAAAGAAAAAAATGAAAGAAAGTGAAAAGTAGCATGTTCATGATGTTATTTCTTTAGGAGCTAGCTCCAATTCCACCTTTTCCATGAAACCTTCCTAGATTTTCCCCTCCTTCCATTCAGATGGGAAATTTAGTTGTCCTCCCTAGTTGTCCTAGAGCATGGAGCAGATTGGGTGGGGAGGGAACCCTCCACATGCCTTCTCACCCTGGCTGCCCTCCTCTGAACGCCCTCCAGATTGTTACTGCCCTTCCAATGGAGTGATGCCTCCAATGAGCGCAGACTCCAGCTGGGATCTGACTGAGGCAGAGGATGGAGTGTAGCGCTGCTGCTTCCTTCGTAAGACCTTTCTGTCAGTGCAGCCTGAGATCAAACTAGCTCATTGACTTATTTATTCATTTTGGGCAATGGGTCGTCCCCCTGACTCATATTGAATCCATGACCTGCTAAAATCTACAGGATTTTTTTTTTCCTGGACCAGAAAGCCGTGTTTCTGTCATCTTCTACTTGCCCCAAGGATTTAAAAAAAATTTTTTCCAAAGGATTTTTTTAATCCAAGTGAAGGATTTCACACTTACCCTTTAGAGAGGCCAAAAAAGGCCGGGCTGTGATATACTGCTGTGGAGAGGCGGGACAAAAGTCTCAAGTGCTCTGAAACTTCTCTGGCCACCACAGATGTTGCTGCTTCCATAAGACAGAGGATCATGAATGGAGAAGTTCTGAACAATTTTCTCACCAAAGCCTCAGCAACTTTTTTGTTTGAGGAGGTCGAGCCCTTGGCATATTTGCCTTGCCAGCTGGGGCAGTAGGTCCTAAGAATTAAAATCGGTTTCTAACAATAAGGTAGATGACACTTAAACTAAGAGACTCAGGGTAGATAAGTAGTGAACAGAAAAGTGAAAATAGAGAGGTCCAAGAAGAACCAAAGAGCAACCCTGACCTTAGCCTTGTTCCCATTCAAGAAGCCGGGAGCCTTCTTCCCATCTCCCTTGGTAGAGCCTAGATGGGAGCAGAGTTCAGAGGGCTCGCTGAGGAGAGCTAGAACCGTTTGCGAGGAGGAGGGTTCCTAATCACAATACCACCTACAGATAGAGGACAGACTCACGGAAGGCTATGAAAAGTGCTCCTCAGAGCTCTCGGGTGAGCTTCTCAAATGAGAAACTGTGACTGAGATAGCACGAGCTTAAATGAGCTTCTGCCTTTCTTGTTGGGGAGATGCTTATGGAGCACACCATTACTTGGGCATCGGAAAGGGAGTTACTGACCATGAAGACCAGCTACGACAATGACATGACACCTCCTAAGAGAACGGAAGATGGGATGTCTGGAAGAGAAAAAGTCCAGCAGAAAGCAACATGACAAAGTCCACAGAGGACAAGGGAAGCTTCATAGGTTTGCAGCTTTGTAGTTGTGCCCTTCCATGCATGTGCCCGGTTCAGTCAGTCAATAAGCTTAGTGTGGGCTAGGTACTGTGTTACGTCCTGGGGATCCAAGAAAAAGGCATAGTCCCTGCCCTCAAGGAGAACACATTCTAATGGGGGAGACGACCTGAAAATAACTATGTGCGTGCCAGATACATACCCAAGCATGGGAGACAGCCAGTGACACAACAGTCAGGAGAACATGGAATGGAGTAAAATGTAAGGAGACTGGAAAGGTAGGAAGAAGCCGTTTTGGCAAGGACTATAAAGGCCAAACGAAGAAGTCTCTGTTTGTTCCTAGAGGTAAAAGGGAGCCTCTAGAGTTCACAGAGTAGAAAGATGATGAGGTCCAACCTAGGGCAGCTGTACACATACTCCTTCCACAGGTCACTTGGTCATAATTGTTCCCAGCTTCTGCTGACAGTTGATTCCTAGATGAGAGAGAGAGGGGGGGGCGGGAGGGGGGTTGGGGAAAGAGGGGGAGAGAGAGAGAGAGAGAGAGAGAGAGAGAGAGAGAGAGAGAGAGAGAGAGAGAGAGAGAGAGAGAGAAACAAGCAAAAGTGAGCTATGGAATATTAGTCTGTAGGATCCCACTCGATCTTCATCTGACTGCCTTAAAACATCTTTTTGACTAAAACTGAGAGCGCATGGCATGACAGATTATGCCTGAGTTTCCTCTCTTCTTTTTTTATCCCTATTTTGAGGTTATGAGCAAGAAAATCACAGATAAGCCTGAACATTTTCATAGACAAAAAAGTTGAGAAACTAAGAATTGTAACAAGTTTGCAGATCTCCTACTTGGGGCTGGTTCCTTTGTATGTACATTAAATTGAATATGGTTGTGCCAACATGGCCCTGCTCATTTGTGTCCCCTCTAGCCCCCACTTTAGTTTCCCCTGTGTATTTTTTTAACATGTAATTTGTCATTCTTTGTTCTCTCTTTCCTTGATCTCTCTATCACTATCCCCAGCTATCTCTCCATCTTCCCATTAAAAAAACCCTTCTATAGTAATACCTAACTTTTACATGTCATTTTACATATATTATCTCATTTGATCCTCTCAACAACTCTGGGAGGTAGGTGCTATTATTATCCCCATTTTACAAGTGAAGAAACTGAGGTAGACAGAGGTTAAGCGATCTGCCCAGGGTCACATGGACAGTACATGTCTGAGGCAAGATTTGAACTCAGGTAGCCCTAACTTCTAGCCCGTCACTGTATCCACTATACTGCCAACAAAAGTACAGTCAAGCACGACAAAGCTGTGTTGTAATGGTTGTGTGTGTGTCTCATTCTGCCCTTCCGGGCCTTCATCTTTCCATCGACTCTTGAGAAGAATACTTTAGCATCAGTCTTCCTCTTCAGTTTTGTGATTATTCATTGAATTACAGTTCTTAAGTCTTTCAGAGTTGCTTTCCTTTATAATACAGCAGTCGCACAAATCATTCTCCTGGTTCTGTTAACTTCTCTCTGTATCGGTTTATAGTAATCTTCTCAGGATTCTCTGACGCAGTCCCTTTTGTCATCTCTTATGGCACTATAATATTCCATTCATCCACGTGCCATAATTTGTTTGGCCTTTCCCCAATTGATGGGCACTCCTTTGGGTCTCTAGTTCTTCGTGATGCCTAGAAGAGCTCCTATAAATATTTTTATGCATATAGATCTTTTCTCTCTTCTTTGATCTCCTCAGAGTGAATGCCTCCTCATGGTAAGGGAGTGTACACACAGGGGCTTTTAATCACTTCCCAATTCATGGCACTGCCATCAGTGTGGTTATGTGCCCAGTTGCCCCACTAACAATAGTAATCCTCCTTTCTTTTTGTTACCTTTGCCATCAAAGGTCAAATGTGAGGTTGAATGTCAGAGTTATTTTATTTTATATTTCTCTTATTGATTTGGGGCATTTTGAAGGATGAAATTGTCATTAAGGTAGGGTGAGACAGAGACAGAAAGACAGAAATAGAGAGAGATAGAAACAGAGCTACGAATACCTCAGTGGGACTAAGGCAGGTTTTCCTCTTGCTTGGGGGTAGATCTCATACTCAGAGGTATGCAATTATTTCAGAACAGTTTTAGCATATTTTCTGAACAGCTTATTTTTTCACAAAACCATTATGTCTCTATTGTGCTTGGTGACTGAGGATAACCAAGACAATGGGGGTGCTGTTGAATTGGAGAGTTTTACAGATTTTTTTCCATGACATGGCCCATGAAATAAGTCTTTCCAGACACTATGGAGGAAGGATAGTGGTGTCCCTAATTAAGTAGAAAGTCTAACAATGTTTTAATAATAATTGTTGAGTCTACTTTGGCAGTAGACTTCAACCCATTCTAAAAACACACCCATGACAAGAATGTATTCATGATTACATTTGGATTTACTCAGATGCATTTGTTAATGGAAGGTCCCCAATGAGTGAAGTGTGCTATTCTTTGTTTTGATTCACTTCCTGACATTATATACTGGGAAAACACCCCTTCTCAATCCTCCTTCTCCTTGCCTTCTGCTGCCTTTGACACTCTGGATCACTCTCTCTTCCTTGATATGCCCTTCTTCAGATTTTTGGGCCACCCCTCTCTCTTGATTCTCCTCTAACCTTCTCAATAGCTTTTGTTGGATCTTCATCCAGGTCACACCCTTCAGTTGTGGGTGTCCCATAGGTCTCTGTCCAGAGTCCTATTTTCTTCTCACTCTTTTTCACTCGGTGATTTTATCAGCTGCCATGGATTTAATGCTAATGATTTTCAAATCTACTTATCCAGCCCTAATTGCTTTACTAATCTCCCTTCTCCCATCTCCAGCTATCTATGAGACAACTTAAACTGGGTGTCCTATAGAGCTCTTTAATTTATTAGTTCCCAAACTGGCTTCATCTTTCCCGATGAAGCCTCCTTCTTCCTAACTTTCCTGTTATTATTGAGGGTATCACCACTCTCCCAATCACCCAGTCTGGCAACCTAGGTGCCATCCTTGATTCCTCACTTTTTCTCACTGCCCCCCCATCCCCCACATATCCAATCTGTTGCTAAGACTTGTCAATTTTGCCTTTGTAACATCTCTTGAATGTTACCCTTTCTCTCCTCTGACAGTGCTAACCACCCCTCTCCAATGCAGACTCTCATCACTTCACACCTGGACTATTCAATCGCCTGTTTGGGGGGTCTACTGGCTTCTAATCTGTCCCCTCTCAAGTTCGTCTTCCATTCAGCCACTAAAGTGATTTTCCTAATGTACAGGTCTAACTCAATAAACTCCAGTGACTCCCTATCACCTTCAGAATCACATACACAATCCTCTGGTGTTTAAAGCCCTTCACAATCTGATCCCCCACCCCCTCCCCAGTCTTTCTAGGCTTATATCTTATCCCCCTCTACCTACCCTGGGTTCCAGTGACACTCATCTCCTTGTTCCCAGAATAAGATACTCAGTCTCCCAACTCCAGGTGTTTTTACTGGCTCTCTCTCAAACCTGGAAGGTTTGCCTCTGCAACTCAGCCTTTTTTCTTCCCTGGCTTCCTTTAAGTCCCAGCTAACATCCCACCTTTTGCAGGAAGCCTTTCCCAAACCTTGTTAATTCTGGTGCCTTCCTTCAACTTTCCTGTTTATCCTGCTCCTTGAGAGCAGGGACTATCTTTTGTGCATTTTGCCTGCACTTAGCACATTGCCTGGAACAAAATCTCTCAAAGGTTGGGTTCAGCTCATGTTGAAGGTCTTTTAGGAAAATACAGGTATAAACTATTTATTTCCTCTTCCACAAAAGAAATGCTTTATGCACAACTCAAACATGTATTCATAAAATATTTAAAACATGGAATAGTAACCCATAAACTCCTAATATTTTCTCCCAGGAGACTGGTACTTAAAACATCAAACACTACGTGAGATTGCTGAACAGTCATTTTATCTTCAACTCAGCTCGGCACAATCTGAGGAATTCACTCCCAGGCGAAGCTTCTGGGCTCATCCTCAGGGCAGTGTTCCTCTAAGACATTGTTTCAGAGGTCACCTCCTGCTGGCCTCCTGAACTCCCAGGGCTGCCAGCAAGGCTAGGAACACTCCTAGGATCACTGTTTGGTCACCTGCACGCAAGGAAAGAAACAAAGCGGAAGAGGCAGCCTGAGAAGTCTGAGGCAGAGTTCACCGACTCCCACTATTATGGACAGAAGAGAAGAGTGATAGTGGGAATTGTTTCTGCTTTTGGAGCCTCCTGAGTTACTTTTCCCATTCAGTCTCCAATCATCTTCAATAAACCCCTTGGGAAAAGGGCAAAGACAGGGACCATCCGGAAACCTCGCATTGTAAATGTCATTTAGCAAAGGGATTGTCTCCTGGAAGGGTCCAAGTTGTATCATTGGCTCAAGGGGATGTGCCCCAGCCCAGCAGACTGAGGAGAGGAAGGAGAGAGGCTTTCCCTTTACAACCTACATTATATATAGCTGTTCTTTTCTTTCTTTTCCTCCTCTTTTTCCTCTTCTAATCTTCTTCTATCTCTGTCACTTTAGTTGTTCACCTCCCCCCCCCACCCTATTCTCCTTTCTATTTGTTAAAAAAAGGACTTGATTATCTCTGATGACTTAAAACATGGAGGGGTGCTCCTCAATGCCCTTTGTCCCCACCCCTTTCTCTAGGAGAGAGGACACCCTACACAGACTTGGCTCTGGCAGAAATTTTGTATACTAGGTGCAAGTCAATGCAAAATCATCCTTTCTCTCTGTACTGTACTCTACTGTAAGAACTCCGGGCTTCTTTTTTTCAGTCCCTTGAGATGGTTTATTGTAAATTGTGTATCTTCTGAATAGCAAAAATAAACCTATCAGTGGGGACTTCTAAGCTGGGACTTGGAGTGATTCACACAATACCTGGCTGGAGGCATCTATATGGAACACACACACACACACACACACTCACACCCCCCCCACACACCCATGCACACACACACACAC
>JAQQSZ010013357.1:0-11776 GCA_028646595.1 Phalanger gymnotis | reverse complement strand
TAATTTGGTTCTCTCCTCATTTTAAAAAAATCAGGTTAGCTAAGTTTTTTTAAACATTTTATACTTTTATCAATTTAATTTTTTTAACTTTAAATTTTGTTATTTTCTTTAATTTTCATGATTTCCTTTTGTGTTTAGTTGGTATTTTTTGGTTTGTTGATTTTCTAAGTTTTTGAGTTTCATTCATAGTTCATTGATTTGTTCTATCTTTAGTTGTTGAGTGTGTCTAGAAGTATAAAATTTCCCCTAAAGAGAGTTTTGTCTGTATCCCCATAGTGTTGATATATGTTATCATTGTTGCTATTTTTTTAAATGATTTTTATGATTTGTTCTTTGACTTACCAGTTATTTAGGATTAAGCTATTTAATTTCCATTTAAATTTGAATCCTTTTTTAAAAAGCCCTTTATTGATTATTATTTTTATGGCATTGTGACTAGAAAAGTATATGTTTAACATTTCTCCTTTTGTTTATGAAGTGTTTATGGTTCAGCACATGGTCAATTTTTATAAAAGTGAGATGCAGAGATGAGAAATGTATATTCTTTTCTATTCCCGTAATTGCCAGAGTGTTATCATAAATAACTTTTCCAAAATTGTATTCAGGTCCTCTTTCTTCTTTATATTTTTGTTAGATTTGTCTATGTCTGCACAGGGTACATTGAAGTCCTCAACTGTTATACTTTTGTTGTCTATGTAATTTGATTAATCTTTGCTTTAAGTATTTAGATGCCATTCTGTTCAGTGCACATATGTATACTATGTACATCTACACAAGGATGTTTAGTATTTAATATTTAGTATTAATTATTATTATTAAATATTTAATATTTAGTGTTGCTAGTATTTAATTGTTTATAGTGCCTTTAAGCATAATGTGGTTTCCTTGTTCATCTATTTTTACTATTGTCTTGATTTCCACCCCTGCTTTTTTTAGTTAAAACTTAAAACATAAGAAATTCTGTTCCAGCTCCTCATTTTTTGTCTGTGTGAGTGTTTTAAATGTGTTTCTTGTAAATGACACATTATTAGATTCTGCTTTCTAATCCATTCTGCTGTTTTTTCTGTTTTATGGGTGAGTTCATCCCATTTGCGTTCAATGTTATGATTGTTAATTGTTTAGTTCCTTCTGCCATAACCTCATTTGCATTTCTCATTCTTTGCTTTTGGCCATCCTCTTTACAATGAAGAGAGTGGTGAAAGAGGAACAATGTCATTAACATTATGATCTGTAATTTAAGTGATCTACTTCCATTTCACTGCATTTCCTCTTGCCAAGACCCCAATCACTGATTCTTACACTTTCTTTCTTTTTAATCTCCCTTGCTCTTCATGATTCATTCTCCAAAGCTGAATTTGATTTTGCTTGTGATTCTTTTCTCCTGTTTTCCATGCTCACATCTTCCCTCTTTTTCCTAGTCTTTGCAATCATCTTCTACAGTGATCCATGAAGATAGTAGGATTTTGAAGAGACATCTGTGTCTTCACTTATTTTGACATAAATACTCATCATTGTTTAGCCCCTTCCAATTCCTTAAATATATATATTTATTTATTTATGTTCGTGTTGACTCTTGTGTTTGCAGTTCATAGTTTCTACTTACTTTTAGTCTTTTTTTTAAAATCAGGAATGTTTGAAAATAGTCTTCATTTTGATGAAAGGTCCATTTTTTCCCCCTGTAGACTGTAGTCTCTTAGTCTTACAATGTAAATTATTCTAGTACTTAGCACAATGCTTGACACATAGTAAGCACTTAATAATTATTTGCTAACTGTCTTGTTGGGTGAAAGTCTTTATCTTTTACTTTTTGAAATACTGTTTTCCAATATTCAATTTGCTGTATCATAGTTACTGACAAGTCTTGTGTCATTCTGACTGTGATTATTTCTGGGTGCTTCCAGTACTTTTTATTTAATATGGAAACTCTGGATTTTGGCTGTGACATTCCTGGAAACTTTTATTTTGGGATTTCTTTCAGGCAGTAACTAATAGATTTTTATTCTATTTTCATTCTGCCCTCTGATGCTAGTATATCTGGGTAGTTTTCATTTATGATTTATTGATAAATAGTATACAGGCCTTTTGTTTTGCTTGCGGTTTTTAGGTTGTCCAACAGTTCTTAAATGATCTCTTTTTGACCTGTTTTTGAGGACAGTTGTTTTGATAATAGGTAGTTTCCATTTTCTTATTTTTCATTATTTTGATATTATTGTTTGGGTAAAGTTTTCCATCATCTATTTTCATCTGTTCTTCTTCCAGTCTTTTTTCCAGAGCTCTTGTTTCACTCATAGCTTCATTTTAAATATTTTGCTTCATTTCTTCTAGGTGCTTTTATAGTCCTTATGGCCAAATTATAGTTTTCTCTGAGGTTCTGATTGTAATTGGTATGAAGTTACACTCTTTTTCTCAGTTTAGCGCTTGGATATTTCTTGACCCATTGGATAGTAGAAATTGCCAGCAGAACCTAATGGTATGTATTTGTTGTCTTCTTTGTATTCTTCTCTCAAACTTGAGTTCCTGATTTGAATTTTTGTTCTAAGGCCAAGCTCTGCCTACTTCTGCGCTATTAGGTAGGATGATTAGACCCTATTTTGTCCTTACTTCCATGCTCACATAGGCTGCTGCTGCTGCTTTTTACCTCCGCTGATATGTTTGTGCTCTAAGTGTTTTACAGGCTTCGGTATGGCTGTTCAGAGCTCTGGGGTTGGCATTTCCTCTTCTGGGTGCTGCTGTGGACTTTTAGCCTCCTCTAAGTACCTCCATTGTTTGGGCATTGCTAAAGACTTCTCCCAACCCTACCTGAGCTCATGCTGCCTTTACCTGTTGGGGACTTCTTCCAGTCCTCTCAGCTTCTGGCTGTCTTTATGTAGTCTTGGGCTGAATGAAGGAGCTTACTGATGTTTCTCTTAGGATTTCTTGATCATTATTCAACTGATGTCTTTTTTAGGTTATTGGTGTGGAGTATGTGTGAGAGCTAGGAGGTGCAGTGTAATCAGGAAGCCTCCTTCCTGAGTTCAAGTCTGGCTTCAGATGCTTACTTTCTGTGTGACCCTGGGCAAGTCATTTAACTTGTTTGCCTTAGTTCCTCATCTGTAACATGAGCTAGAAAAGGAAATGTCAAAAGATTCCAGCATCTTTGCTAAGAAAACCCCAAATGGGGTCATTGAGGGTGCAATATGACTGAAAATGATTGAACAATAACAAAAATGTGTGAAGGTGCTGGGCTTCTGCCTTTCCTGTGCTTGCCTTAACCAGAGCGCCCTCTCCCTTATTCATTTTAACTTGAGAATTAAGGCCTTGGGCAGCTGGGAGCCAAGCTATCCTTCTGACCCCATCTAGGCAAAGGATGTAGTATTTGGAGGGAGCAGCAGGGCTGGTGGCTGTAATTCATGTGGCATTTTTAGTCTTTGTGTTTTAGCTTGCCACATGCCTGCCATCGTTGTTGTTGTTGGTTCTTCATTCTTGAAGAGGATTATGACCTCAGGAAGGTGATGCCATGGCAAGCAAGTAAATTGGGTTTAAATGAGGGAGGGCTGTGCAAAGTCAGCAGCCTCACTTTCTCCTCCAAAGACATGTGGATCCAGTGGCAAGATATAGATTGGGACAACTGTGGCCCTGGGATGCTGTCACTTATGGAGTAGTATCCAACGAGGTGGAGTCAAAGTGCAAATAACAGAAGACAGGTTTAGGAAAAAATAATTTCTGCTAAGAGCTAGCAAGTTTGTTTCAGACATGCCCTTGAGCCTTTAGTGTTTTTTCATCCAAGATACTTATCAGCCAGACCTCCTGCCTCTACCTTTACTTTTTACTTCCCTTTGCTTCTTCTGACTTTTTTTTTCTGCTTACAAACATACCAAATTTTTTCCTCCAGTCTTCATAGTCTGTATTTCATAACAGTGCGAGGAGAGAAGGGTATGCCAGGTTTCTTCCTTTCTGCTCTGCAGGCTTAAAACACTTTGGCATGTGAAATGAGTTCTAGGTGTCTTAGAACACATGGCATTAAGTCCTACTGGCAGTTGTTGCTATCCAGTGTGCCTCCAAGCAGCACAGGGTTAAGCTGTCCAAGGGTACCTCTGTCTCCAGTGGGATAGAAAGGACTAGTGATAGTGTTTTGTTCCCATCTATAATCAAAGATTTCTAACACAACATTACTGTGTAGATTAACAAGTTCTCTAAAGCTGGGAGTACTCTTTTAAAAAAAGCTATTAGATCATTGTGCTAGGGTTCCATTTCTCACCTTAAGATTATATCAACATTCAAAAATCAGTAGTAAGTTTTTGGTGAGAAAACATACATTTTAAATAGTGGTCTAATCTTAAGATAAGAGATGAAAAGCACAATTATCTAATAAGGTTTCGTTTTTGTTTTTTGGTTTGTTTTGATCCCAGAATACATCCTGATTTAAAGAGGTTGTTAATCTACATATGAATGGCCTGTGTTAGAAATCCTTGATTACACATGGGGATTCAGTCAGTCAGTAAATATTTATTTAGTACCTACTGTGTACCAGGTATTGTGTACTAGGCACTGAGTGCTGGCAAAAGTAACCAGTTTTTCATAAGGCAGTTGCAGTGTTTAGAATCCTGATGCTCTTACTCTTAATGTTAGTCAGATTTCCCTGATAACACTAGGTCAGGTATAGGTTCCCAAGAAGCTCTCCTGTCTTATGTCCATTATGTCTTACATTTGGGGAACCAGGCTCCTGCTGATTTCTGATGGTTAGATAACTGGACCTTTAGTGCTCAATCATTAGGATTTGCATATCTTCTAGGTCTTACCTGTGAAATAAAACCAAATAATACCCATTAGCTGAGCTGCTTTTAGGATGTTAAAATGACTTGGTAGAGAAGAGAGTCGGTCAGAATAGGTTAGCCTGTCCAGGAACACCTTCCCCACATTCATTTCCTTTCAAAGTCAGGCTGCTTATTTATAAGCAACTCAGCTGCTAAAATTTACCCTAAATGCTCAGAAAGGCAGGTTGATGGTTCATATATAACTGCAACTCTCAACTTTGATGCTTATCTCCTTCCTTACCCCCTAAGGATCCTGAGCCCATAAACTTTATTATTTGTATTTACTTGTAATACTTGCATTTATTTCCTTTATTTTTGTGCTGTATATATTCCTATATGTGCCTTTTATCTTCTCCATTTGAATATCAACTGCTTGTGAGTAGGATTGTTTCATTTTTTGTACTTGTATACCCAGTTCCTGATACATAGTAGGTGCCTAATAAATACTTATTGATTGACAGATCGATTAAACATATTTTGCTTTTAGCCCTTGAAGAATTTTCAGGATTTAATGTCTTATGTGGAGGAGCTATCAAAGTTTTCTATCCTTAAAGATAAAACAGTAGCCTTGTAAAAATTTTTGGACTTATCTCAAGTGCTGTTCTTTTGAAAAGCCCACATATTAGGAAGCTGACCTAGCAGCTGGCAAAAATTGTTGCAAGGATAGTTGTTTCTGAAATCACAAGGAAAATGAAGCCACTTACTTACTTGGGTTAGAGAGGTCATGGCATTAGTAATGAGTTGTCGTATTCCAAAGTCTGGGGAAGGGAGGGTTGCAGGGTGAATCAAAGCTTATCAAGTAGATGAAGAGTTATAATGTAGAGGACAGTGGACCAGCTGTTCTGCCATTACTAAGGTCGGAAAAAGAGAAAATATGCTCCAGTTGTAATAGAAAAAATACTTAGAAGAACATTTTTCTAAGAGCTGAGAGAAACTAGAATGCTCTGATGAGACACTGGGTTTTCCTTTGGGTATATTTGGGCTAACTTAGCAGCCGTGGTAGGAATTAGAAGTTTTGATTATTGACAGAAAATAGAACCACTGGCTGTTGGAGCTAGAAGGAATCTCAAAGGTAACTTAGTGTGTTCCTTGACTTTACATATGAGGAAACTTGAGTCTAAAGAAGTGAAGAGAATTATTTAAAGCCATAACAGCAAATTAATGGTTGAAACTAGAATGAATGTCTAAAAGATCTCTTTGACTCTTCTATGTAGTATGATTCTGTAATTTTTTTTGAATTACGGAGAAGCCTTTGGAGCCTTTGGTGTGACTACAAGGTCATCAGAAGTACTGTTTGTTTTAAACTGTGTTCTTTGAAACCCTACAGTTCTACACAGCTCTCCAGAAATTTTGAGATGTGTGTGTGTATGTATGTATGTGTATGTGTATATGCACACAAACATACATGCATACATGAATTTATAGATAGATATATAGATATCTGAGTCATTGTTGTTCTTTTATTGACATCCGGATTATTTGGGCCTGACAAGTAAGCACAACTGTCTCATTAAATGCAAATAGATTTCTTGGTGGCTTCTAAAAAATGGAATGTTACATTTTTAAAAGAGCATACAGGTGCCTGTCTTTATAAGCAAATGCAATATGTTGAAACATGAACTTATAGAATTTAGAAAGTAGGGAACAAATTAATATTTTAGTGATACCTTCATAATTAGGAACTTTTCAGATACTCCCGGTACCATTTTGGCCTTGGCATTGGCCCTGGCAGTTAGTCTTTTATCCTTATGATACAGTACCAGCTAGATGACTTCTCTTGTGGCCTAAAATCTAACATCCTGTGAAATAAATTGAGTGTAAATCACTGGTGTAATTGTAGATTGGGTTTCTTCCTGTATTTGGTTTCCACATTGTGAATGTTTTGCCTGTGTATGTAGAAGGGGCTAAATAAATTCAATGTATAAACCTTTCCTTTTTGACATCAAGAAAAAGTATTTGAAGACCAAATAGAAAATATTATTCTCTTCTTACATGAAGCTATGGTACAGCTGCATCTAGGTTATACCACTCTAATGGTAGGATGTTCCTCATGAAAGGCAAAAAAGAACGGAGGAAGGCCAGAAAAAGGCAACTCAGATGAGTCAGGGATCTATGGGGAAGCCAACTAAAAGAATTAGACCTTTTAGCTTAGAAAGGTGAAGTCTGAGATGTGATATGATTATAACATGTTGGATAGTGATCCCCTTGAGGAAAGAGAGTATATGTCTTATTTATCATTGTGTCGTAGCGTAGAATCTTAGAGTTGGGAAGGTCCTCATACGTTCCCTAGTCAAATCCATAACTCAAACATGATTCCATTCCATAATATCTATGGGCAAAGTGGTCACCCGTCTCCTGCTTGAAATTCACTGTAATGGAGAATGTTATCTTTTAATATTAAACATGAAATGCTGCATATGTGGTAGAATTAACAAATGTTTATTAACTGAATGAATAAAAGAGTAATTGAAGGTTTTATTATTTTTAATTTTCATTGGTATCTTTTATTTTTATTTAACCTTGATTTCCAAATATAACCACCTCTCCCTAAGAGTCTTCCCTCATAACTAAAACTAAAAGAAGAAACTGAAGCTTTTAAAAAATCATGAAGAATCTTGGGAAGGTGAACACAGACTTATTTTCCAAGTCTAGACTAGAATTTGGAGACAAGCTTTGAAGCTTAGAAGGGATGTATTTCAGTGTACACAGGGCTCTATTATTTTTAGTAATATTAGGAATTTGCAGTTCCTAAGAGCTAGTAGAAGCTGAATATACAAATAAATTCAAGAAAAGTTTAGCTAATTTAATAGATGACAGATCCACAAGAGCTTATCAAAGAAACCTAGGCAGGGAGGTAGGGATGATAATCATGCCTTTTGTTTGGTTGTATGAAGGTGTCCTCTTTAGAGCTGGATAGGGCTGGCTTGAATGTTAATGTTCTTTTATTCCCCCATAAGAGGACCACCAGCCTCCTACATTTCTCTAGAGAGGTTAGAGATCTTAGGATCTTAGACTTAAAGGTAGGGGGGGATCATTTAGTGCAACTTCCTTTTTTTTATTTTTACAGATGACGAAGCTGAGGCCCACAGAGATTAAACGATTTGTTTAAGGTAACATGATAGTGAGGTAGTGAGTAGAAGAGCTAGGAGCCAGCCTTAGATATTTGAACTCTAAAGTCTGCACTGTTTCTGCCGTTCTATTGCTTAAAAAAAATTAGATAAATCCCTTTAGAATGACTAGTTTTAAGTGATCATCAGTGCCCCATAGCAGGTGTAGCTCTTGACATCCACTCTAGCCATTAGCTACACTATTTTTATCCTTGTAGCTCCATTAACCACATACAATTCCTCTTGTCACATGAGTCTGTGTGTTTAATTATGTAAATAGCATTACAAATCACTGCATTGTAGAATTACATTGCGTTTCTCATCACTTCCATTACAAATCAAAACTTATTATATCTTGTGACCATCCATTCATTCTGAAAGTGAGTGTAGCAGTATAGAAAATGAGTCTGTGAAGGAGACCTTTTTTTTGGAAAAGTTCTCATAGGTTGGGGGCAAGAGCAGTAGATATATGTGTGTGTGTGTGTGTGTGTGTGTGTGTGTGTGTGTGTGTGTGTGTGTACAGGTTGCTTAAGAGCAGTTGACTTTCTCTCACCTTCTTTGTGTTATCAGTCCACTCTCTTTTAATCACCACTTATGATTTGTTTTAGTGCTTCAGTTAAGTCAAATCATACCTGATTCATAATAAGTAATTATATTCCACTTGGCTTTAATTGTCAGATCTCTACCAAGGTTTCCAGAGAATAAGTAGGTGTGCCTTGTCTTTGAAACATAGGAATGATAGAAGCGAAAGGAATCTCTGAGTCTCATCTAGTTCAACCTTTTTGACAAAAAGGTGTCATGGGAAACAGAGGTTCCCAAACTTATTTGGCCTACCATCCCCCTTTTAAAAAAAATTACTTAGCACCCTGCTGGAAATCTACTTTCTTCAACCCTTTAATGGTTTTCTTTGAAATTTGCATCACCGCACCCCCGCCCCCGTTGTTCTGCCATCTCCCCTGGCTTTGGGAACCTATGCAAAGATTAATATGTAAACTGTCAGAAAAGGGAATTCCATAACTTTTATTGAATCCTTTACCCTTTGCCTTTTTGCCATGCTCACTCTACTTATCTGAGCCCTAGATAATTTCTACCACCCACCCCCTATTTCTGCTTCCAAGTCACTACCATGCTACTACAGGAAATCATGAATCCATAGTCCATTTCAAATTTGTACTATCTAATCTCTGTTGAGTCCTCACTACTCCTTCATGACAATGCTTTTATTCATTTCTTTTTGACCTTCTGTTGAATTCCCACAGTAGCAATTCCAAATCTCTTTTCTCTTCAAGTGTTTCCTTCTGCTCCCTGCTCCTCATTCTCAGCAGATGACTTCACCTTCTTTTTAGAGGAGTGAAGAAAATTCGTCTCATATGAATTCGCTCAGTTTCCATTTTTTCTCCACTCAAAACCTTTCTTAGACCTTAGATAGTCCTTTACTATCCCCTCCTCCTTGCTTCCAGTATCAGAGGAAGGTGGCTCGTTTACCTCTATCCAGAATTCCATCTCCCCTGTGACTTTACTGAATTGTTTATCTGTTCTCTTCTAACCAAGTGTGGCCCAATCCAAAAGCTGATAGGTAAAGAAATTTTAAACTTCTCCATTTATGTGACCTGGTCCAGTTCCCACTACCTAGGTAGCTAGCTATATAGTTCAGATACTCAATCAACTTTAGCCCTGCTCCCTCAGAACCCCTGAACTTAAGTGATCCACTCCCAATAGCAAGAATTACAGACCTGTACCATTATACTTGGCTTTCTCTTTAAAAATTTCTTCTCTGTTGCTTCTTTTCCCTCATAATAATACATTTATACAGCACTCTGGAGTTTGTAAAACATTTTACAAATATCTCATTCAATCCTCACAACAACCCGAGAAGATAGTTGCTCTTATTATCTTCATTTTACGGATGAGGAAAGTGAGTCAAACTGAGGTTAAAATGATTTACCCAGGGTCAACACAGCTAGTAAGTGTCTGAAGCCAGAATTGAAATACGTTCATCTTAAAGTCCAACACTCTCCTTTATGCCAAATATTCTCTGATCTTCTCATCTTTTTTTAATTTTATTTTTATGTTCAGTTTCAAATTCCCCCTGTCCCTGCACCTCCTCCCTTTTGAAAAGACAAGAAATACAGTACCCATTATACTTATGAAGCCATGAAAAATATATTTCTATGTTAGCAATGAGACCCACCCCTACCCACCCCAAATCAAAGGAAAAAAAAATATGCTTTAATCTGCACTCTGAGTTCATGAGTTGTCTTTCAGGAGGTAGATAGCATTTTTCATCATTAGTCCTTTGGAGATATAGTGCATTATTGTATTGATCATAGTTGCTAATAAGTCTTTCACAGTTGATTATCTTTACAATATTATTATTGCTATGTAGATTGTTCTCCTGATTCTGCTTTGTATTAGTTTATAGAAATTTTCTATACTTTGTATTAGTTCATAGAACTAATTTTACTTTGTATTAGTTCATAGAAATTTTCCCGTTTTCCAAAACCATCCCATTCATCATTCCTTTTTAATAATAATTTTTTCTCAGTTACATGTATAGACAATTTTTAATGTTCATTTTAAAAAATTTTGAGTTCCAAATTCTCTTCCACCCTCTCCTCTTTCCCCATTTCCTGACACATAAGCGGTTTGATATCGGTTATATATGTGCAGTCATGCAAACATTCCATATTAGCCATGTTGTGAAAGAGGACAGATTAAAAAAAAAAGAAAAAAGTGAAAAATAGAATGCAGTGATCTGCATTCAGACTCTGTCAGTTCTCTCTCTGGAGGTGGATAGCACTTTTCATCATAAGTCCTTTGGAATTGTCTTGGATTGTTATATTGCTGAGAAAAACTAAGTCATTCACAGTAAATCATGTTATAATATTGCTTTTACTGTGTTAAATGTTCTCCTGGTTCTGCTAACTTCATTTTGCATCATTTTTCTTTTTTTTAAATTTATTTAATATTTTAGTTTTCAACATTGATTTCCACAAGATTTTGAGTTACAAATTTTCTCCCCATTTCTACCCTACCCCCCAACTCCAAGATGGCATATATTCTGATTGCCCCATTCCCCAGTCAGCCCTCCCTTCTTTCACTCCACTCCCCACCCCCATTCCCTTTCCCCTTACTTTCTTGTAGGGTAGCATAGATTTCTATGCCCCATTCCCTATATCTTATTTCCCATTTGTGTGCAAAAACAACTTTTTCTTTTGAGCATCTGATTTTAAAACTTTGAGTTCCAAATTCTCTCTCCTCTTCTCTTCCCATCCACTCTCCTAAGAAGGCAAGCAATTCAACATAGGCCACACATGTATCGTTATGTAAAGCACCTCCACAATACTCATGTTGCGAAAGACTAATTATATTTTGCTCCATCCTATCCTGTCTACCTTTATTCAATTTTCTCCCTTGACTCTCTCTGTTTTCAAAAGTGTTTTCTTTTGATTACCTCCTCCCCCATCTGCCCTCCCTTCTATCATCCCCCCTTTTTTATCTCCTTCCTCCTTCTTTCCTGTGGGGCAAGATACCCAATTGAGTGTGTATTTTATTCCCTCCTCAAGTCAGATCTGATGAGAGCAAGATTCACTCATTCCTCCTCGCCTGCTCCCTCTTCCCTTCCAACAGAACTGCTTTTTCTTGCCACTTTTATGTGAGATAATTTACCCCATTCTATCTCTCCCTTTCTCCCTCTCTCAATATATTCTTCTCTCATGCCTTAATTTGATTTTATTTTTTTAGATATCATCCCTTCATATTTAACTCACCCTGTGCCCTCTGTCCATATATATGTATATTCCCTTCAACCACCCTAATACTGGGAAAGGTCTCGTGAATTACACACATCATCTTTCTATGTAGGATTGTAAACAA
>JAQQSZ010013356.1:0-11777 GCA_028646595.1 Phalanger gymnotis | reverse complement strand
CCTACCCAGCAAAACTAAGTATAATACTCCAAGGCAAAATATGGATTTTCAATAAAATAGAGGACTTTCAAGCTTTCTCAATGAAAAGACCAGAGCTGAATAGAAAATTTCACTTTCACATACAAGAATCAAGAGAAGCATGAAAAGATAACCAAGGAAGAAAATTCATACATGCTTTACTAAAGGTGAACTATTCTGTTTACATTCCTACATGGAAAGATGATGTGTGTAATTCAGGAGACCTTTCTCAGCATTAGGGGAGTTGAAGGGAATATAGACAGAGGGCACAGGAATATGAAGGGATGATATCTAAAAAAATGAAACAAATTTAAGGGGTGAGAGAGGAATATATTGAGAACAGGAGAGATAGAATGGGGAAAATTATCTCACCTAAAAGTGGCAAGAAAGAGCAGTTCTGTAGGAAGGGAAGAGGGGGCAGGTGAGGGGGAATGAGCGAATCTTACTCTCATCAGATTCAACTTGAGAAGGGAATAACATACACACTCAATTGGGTATCTTACTCCACAGGAATGTAAGGGGAAGGAGATAAAAAGGGGGGATGATAGAAGGGATGGTAGATAGGGGGAGGAAGTAATCAAAAACAAACACATTTGAAAAGGGACAAGGTCAGGGGAGAAAACTGAATAAAGGGGGACAGGATAGGATGGAAGGAAATAAAGTTAGCCTTTCACAACATGAGCATTGTGGAAGTGGTTTGCATAATGATACGTGTGTGATCTATATTGAATTGCTAGCCTTCCTAGGGAGGGTGTGTGGGAAGAGAAGAGGGGAGAGAATTTGTAACTCAAAGTTTTAAAAGCAGATGCTTAAAAAAATTGTTAAAAAATTTTTTTGCGTGCAGCTGGGAAACAAGATATATAGGGAATGGGGCATAGATATCTATCCTGACCTACAAGAAAGTAAGGAGAAAGGGTATGGGGGAGTGGGAATGGGATGAAAGAGGGGAAGGCTGACTGGGGAATAAGGCAATCAGAATATATGCCATCTTGGAATGGGGGGAGGGTAGAAATGGGGAGAAAATTTGTAACTTGTGGAAATCAATGTTGAAAACCAAAATACATGCAGAAAGAAGAAAGAAAAAAAGAATACTGCCTTCCTTTATTCACCCTCCCATTTATCACACACACACACAAACACACACACACACATTCACACACACACACACCATTTCCCTTATCCTTTTCTCCTCCTACTTCCCTGTTGGGTAATGGATTTTTTTTACCCAATCAAATGTGTGTTTGTGTGTGTGTGTGAGGGTGTGTGTGTGTAGTCCACTGTTTGAACCAATTTTTATGAGAGTGAGATTCTAATATTGCTCATACCCTTCCACCATTTTACCCTCCACTGTAAAAGCTCTTCCTTGTACACCTTTTTTAAACATAATTCTCTCTATTATTTCTTTCTTTTAGATGTTCTTCAATTGTATTTCTCTTTCTCACCTATACATTTTAGGTCATCCCAACATAATAAGCCCACTCCCATGCCCTCTGTCTATATATAATGTTTCTAAACGATAAAGTTCTTAGGACTTATATGTATCATGTTCTCAATAAGTTTAAACTTATTGAGTCTCTTATGATTTCTCTTTCATGTTTACATTTCATGTTTTTCATAAATCTTGTATATGAATGTCAAATTTTCCTTTCAGTTCTGCTGTTTTCATCAGGAATAATTTAAAATTTTCTATTTCATTAAATATCCTTTTTCCTTTGAATGTATTCAGTTTTGCTGGCTAAATTATTCTTGGTGGTAATCCTAGCTCTGTTTAAACAATCTGTTTCACTCTGCACTCAGAGTTCATCATTTCTCTATTTGGATGTAGATAACATATTTTATCATAAGTCCTTTGGAATTCATCCTGGATCATTGTACTGATTAGAGTAGTTATGTCTTTCACAGTTGATCATCATTACAATGTTGTTATTACTGTATACATATTTCTCCTGGTTTTGCCCACTTCACTTTGAATCAGTTCATATCAGACTTCCTAGCTGTTCAGAAGTCATCCCCTTCATCACTTCTTATGGCACAGTAGTATTCCATCAAAATTATGTACTACAATGTGTCTACTCATTCCACAATTGTTTTTAAATCTTTTATTAATTCTTAATCTTAAATCTTAAATTCAGGTTTTAAATCTTTGCCACTACAAAAAGAGCTGCTATAAATATTGTTTTTCATATAGATCCTTTTCCTTTTTATTTCACCTCTATGGAATAAAGAACTAGTAGTGGTATAGCTGAGTCAATGGGAATGGACAGTTTTATAGCCCTTTGGGCAAAGTTCCAAACTGTTCTCTGCAATGGTTGGACCATTTCACAATTCAACCAACAGTACATTATGTGCCTATTTTTCCACATCCCCTCTAGCATTTGTCATTTTTCTTTTATGTCATCTTAGCCAGTCTTATTGGTGTGAGGTAGTGGTTCAGAGTTGCTTAATTTGAATTTCTCTCATTATTAGTGATTTAAAGTACTTTTCACATCAATGTTGGTAGCTTTGGTTTCTTCTTCCAAAAAACTGTTCACACACTTTGACTATTTAGCAATTGTGAAAATGCTCTTACTTTTAAAAATTAGTATCAGTTCCCTATAATTTTGAGAAATTAGGTTTTGGTTAGAGACATTTTGTCCCAAATTTTGCCCCAAATTCCTATTTTTTTTCTAATTTTGTCTACATTGGTTTTGTTTGTGCAAAACTTAAAATTTCATTTAATCACAATTACCCATTTTAGCTCTCAAGATTCACTCTATCTCTTGGTTCGTCATAAATGGTTTCCTTACCCATAGATCTGACAGGTATTTTTTTCCATGCTCATTTGCTTGTGATATCACCCTTTGTCTAAATCATGTAACCATTTTGATCTAAGGTTGGTTTACAACATAAGATACTGTTCTACGCCTAGTTTCTGTTAAATTACTTTCCATTTTCCCCAGATTTTTTGTCAGTGGCACAAAAGCTGAGATACTTATATTCATCAAATATTAGATTGCTCTCATTATTTACTTCAGTATATTGAATGCCTAATTTATTCCACTGATCAATCACTCCATTTCTTACCCAGTACCATAATCTTTTGATGAGTACCATTTTGTAATATAGTTTTATATCTGATACTGTTAGGTTGCCTTCCTTCGCATTATTTTTCATTGACAGTCTTGATTCATTCATTATCATGATATTCTTGGCTTTTTGTTCTTCTGGATCAATTTTGTTATTATTTTTCCTACCTCTATAAAGTAATTCTTTGGTAGTTTGGTTGGTATGGAATTAAATAAGTAAATTAACATAGAATTATTATTTTTATTATATTGGTTTGGTTTACCCACAAGCAATACATATTTCTCTAATTGTCTAAATCTATATTTGTGTGACAACTTTTTTTGTAATTTAATTCATATGGTTACTGCTGTGTCCTGGCAGACATTTTATACTGTCACAAGTTATTTTTAATATAAATTGTCTGTTCTTCCTGGGTTTTGTTGGTAATATGTAGAAATGCTGATGACTTATGTGGATTTATTTTACATCTTATAAATTTTCTCAAGTTATTAATTGTTCCAATTATTTTGTAGTTGATTCTTTAGGATCTTCTAAGTATATTGTCATGTTATCTTAAAAAAGTGAAAGTTTTGTTTACTTATTGCCTATTTTTATTTCTTCAATTTCTTTTTCTTTTCTTATTGCTATAGGTACCATTTCAAATACAATATTTAAAAATAATGGTAATAATAGACATCTTTTCTTCACCCCTGATATTGGGGAAAATTTCTAGTTTATCCCCATTATAGATAACACTTTCTCTTAGTTTTAGATAGATTGTACTTATAGTTTTAAATAAGAATTCTTATACGAATAAGAATTTTTAATGAGAAGAAAATATTATATTTTTCCAAAAGCTTTTTCTGCAACTACTGATAACATCATATGATTTTTGTTGTTTTTTCTTCATGTGGTCAATTATTACTTTATTTTTACCAATGTTGACCAGTCCTGCATTCCTGGTATAAAATCCATCTGGTCATATAAGGTCTTTGTGATATGTTGTTGCAGTCTTCTTTTATTTTATTTAAAATTTGGCATCAATATTCATTAGGAAAATAGGTCTAAAGTTTTCTTTATTTTGACATTCTTTTGTGTAAGTATCAAAAACATTTTGTGTCATAGAAGAAATTGAGTAGGGCTCTTTAGCCATTTTCTTTTGGAATAGTATTTATCAGTAATTGAAATGAATTGTTCTCTAAATGCTTCAAACAATTAATTTGTGAATCTATCTGTCCCTGGGGATTTTTACTTATGGAGTTAATTATTTTGGCTTTTTGAATTTATTTCTCTAGGATAGAATTATTTAAATATTTGATTTCCCCTTCAATTGATCTCAGCAATTTGTATTTTTTTTTATAAATTTTTATCCACTTCACTTAAACTGTCAATTTTACTGGCATAAAATTGGGCAAAATAGCTCCTAATAATTGCTTTAATTTGATCATCATTGGTGAGCCAGTCACCCTTTTCAATTTTTATATTTATAATTTTGTTTTCTTTTTTCTTTTTCAAATCAAATTAACCAATGGTTTATCTATTTTGGTGTTAGTTTGGTTTATTAGTTCAATCATTTTTATATTTCCAATTATATTCCTATCTCTTTTTATTTTCAGGATTTTCATTTTTATGTGTAATTGGGAATATTTAGTTTGTTATTTTTCTAGTTTATCTTTTTAGTTTCATTTGCAATTAGTTGATCTTTCTTTCTTTAATTGATGTATGCACTTACTGATACAAAATTTCCCTTAGTTACTGTTTAGGCTGCATCCCATATATTTTGAATGTTGTTTTATTATTGTCATTCTCTTTCACAAAACTATGGATCATTTATATGTTGTGTTATTTGACCCTCTTATTGTTTAGGATTAGATTATTTAGTTTCCACATAAATTTGTCTATCCTTCCAAGGCCTTATATTGAACATAATATTTATTGCACTATGATCTAAAAAGTGTACATTTTGCATTTCAGCTTTTCCATATTAGTGGTGTTTTTATACCATAACATGGTCAATTTATGATAGGGTTCCATGTGCTGCTAAGAAAAAGGTATATTCCTTTTGATTGGCATCCAATTTTCTCTTGTGGTCTATCATATCTAATTTTTCGAAGAATTCATTCATCTCCTTACCTTCTTTTTTATTGATTTTATTCTTAGATTTATCTAGCTCTGAGAGGAAAAAGTTGAGATTCCCCAGTATTGTTTAACTGCCTATTTCTTACTTTAACTCATTTAATTTTTCCTTTAAGTATTTGTATACTATGTCATTTGGTGTATATATACTTAGTATTGATATTACTTCATTGTCTAAGCAATCTTTTATCAAAATGTCATTTTCCTGATTATCTTTTTCAATTTGGTCTATTTGTTGCTTTATCTTGTCTGAGATCATGACTGCTTTATCTGTCTTTTTTATTTATTTCTGCTTCAGCCCATTGTTTTAACTCTATGTGTAGTTTTCTATTTCATGTGTTTTTTGGAAAGAACATATTTTTCAATTCTGGATTCTATTCCATTCTGCTCTCCACTTCTATTTTTTGGATGAGTTCATTCTGTTCACATTCTTAGTTATGATTACTAACTATATATTTCCCTCCATCCTACCTTATTGTGTTTATCATTCTCTCTCTCTCTCTCTCTCTCTCTCTCTCTCTCTCTCTCTCTCTCTCTCTCTCTCTCCCTCCCTCCCTCCCTCCCTCCCTCCCTCCCTCCCTCTCCCTCCCTTTCTCTCCCTCTTTCTCTCTCTCTCCCTTACTGTCTCCCACCCTTGTCACTTCTCAAAAATCTAGTTTTCTTCTGGCCACTGCCTCCTTTAATCCACTCTCACTCTTATCAATTTCCTTTTCTCTTACCTATTCCCCTCACACTTCCCTATTGTGTACTATATTCAACTGAGTGTGTGTATGTATATGTATATAATGTGTGTATATGTATATATTATATATTTGTGTGTATACATATACATATATACATGCACAGAGAGACATTTCCTTCTTAATCCTTCCTTTCCCTTCTCCATTCTCCCAGTGCATCTTACTTTCTTACCCTTCCGTTCTTTTTTTTTTGAGATTAACTCAACATAAATGACTCATTCCTTTTTACTCTTTCTATGTAGACTCCTAACTATGCTAATATTGATGAAGTTCTTAGTAGTTACATACATCATTTTCCGATATGGGAATAGAAAGAGTCAAATCTTATTAAATCTTTTATGATTTTTATTTTTTATTTACCTTTTTATGCTTTTCTTAATTCTTGTGCTTTTGTGTTATCTTTTCCATTAAGCTTTGGTGTTTTCGCCAGAAATGCTTGAAAGTCATCTTTTTTATTAATTTTCTATTCTTTCCCTGAAGGATTGTATTTAAATTTTCATGGTAGGTTTTTCTTCATTGTTATCCTAACTTCTTAGACTTCTGAAATATCATATTATAAGCGTTCTGCTCCTTTAACATGGTAGCTGACAAATCTGATGTGATTTTGACTGTAGCTCCAGGTATTTGAATGACTTCTTTGAGGCTGATTATAATATTTTCTCTTTGACTTGGAAATTCTGGAATTTTGCTGTAATATTCCCAGAAGTTTTCATTTTGGAATCTTTTTCAAGAGTATATTTTGTTTGTTCTTTGAATTTCCATTTTGCCCTTTACTTCTTAAATACGTCTAGACTCTTTTTTAATCATGGCTTTCAGGTATTCAGGTAAGTCTTAAATAATCTGTCCTCAATCTATTTCCAGGTCAGCATATACTTCTGTTGAGATAGTTTACATTTTCTTCTATTTTTATTCTTTTGACTTTGTTTTTTGATTTCTCATGGATTCATTGGATTCCACTTGACCAATTCTCATTTTCAAAGGAATCGTTTTCTTCAATGTGTACCTCTTTTACCATTTGATCAGTTCTGTTTTAAGTAGTTTTTCTTTCATCTTTGTACCTCTTTTACCAAGCAGTCAAGACTTTTTTTCATACCTTTCTTGCATTGCTTTCATTTATTTGCTAAATTTCCTCTACTGCTCTTATTTGATTTTTGATAGTTTTTTCTTTGCTTTTTAAACAAATCTTTCTTTGGTTCTCCTATGAATTCTCATTGGGCTTGTCTTCAATATGCATTTTTATTTGAAGCTTTTCTTATATATGTTTTCAATCACTGTCTTCTTTTGAGTTTGGGTCTTGAGCTTACTTTTTAGCATATTTACTTGTTATATTCAGGTTTCTTTTCCTTGCTTATTTTTCCAACTTATTTCTTGACTTTGAATGCTATGTTAGATTTGCCTCTGCTCACCTGGGGAAGGGGTAGATGTCACTATTCCAAGCTTCAGGCTTTTTTGCTTTGCTATTTTCACAGATAGCACTGGAAGCCTTTAAGTTTTAGATGCCTCCAAGACAATGTAATCTGGGGAGAGGTGTGGGTATTGCCCTCCTGGTCCATGTTCTTATCCTTACACAGGAAGGGTTACTATTTCTTTGCAACTACAGGCACTTGCTCTCTGCCCTAGAACTATGACTTGGACCTAGCACCCCTGCTCTTTCTGTGTTCTGGAACTGCTACAGGGAACTAAGACTATTGCTCCCTTGAAACTTCAAGTACTCCTCTCTGCCCAGGAATTGAAACTCAGAACTCGATAAGTGGCAATTAAGTCACCAAGCAGCACCTACTACCCACACAGGGGTCCCTTGTAAACTCTTTCTGACCAGTTATTCAGTTGCCTGAGAATCTCAGAGTTGTGAGAGCTACTAAAACTACTGCTGCTGTTGCTGTTGTTAGTGTCATTCTGCCCCAACCTCCAAGGTTCATTGTTAGTGTTTCCACTGTGTTTTTCTTCAGGCCAGATCCAACCCCAGTATCTCAGACCTTACCTTCCTACCTCCTAAGTTGTCTTAGGCTGGAAAAAAATATTTTAGCTTAATCTTTTAGTGACTATTCCACTCCAAAATTTGATTTGATGAATTAATTTAAAATGGTTTGGAGGGAAATGTTGGGGAAATTTGACTAGAATGCTGCTTCTATTCTGTCATCTTATCTCTGTCTTCTCTTTCTTTTCAGTCAACTAGCAATTATCAAGTGTGGTTATGTGCCTAGGGCTTTGTTAAGTTCTGGTGGTTACAAAGGCAAAAATTAAATGCTTTCTGTAGTCAAGGAGCTTACCCAATATTGGGGGAGGTTTAGGCAACACAAACACAGATTATTAAGCATAAAATATGTACAAATTAATTGCAAAGGCAAGATATTAAAAGTGGGAGGAGAAGAATATTATAGCCTTCTATTATAAGAAGTGGGACTTAGGCTGTAATGGAAAGGGCACTAGGGATTCTAACGTGAGAAGAGAAAGCATGGGGAAAGTTTAGAGTTTTTAGATGGAAAGCTAGATATGAGCCAAATTTGGCTGGGAAATAATATATATGAGGGATGTGTTGTGAAATCACTATGAAAAGATAGACTGGATCCAAGAGGGGAAGTATTTTAAATGGCAAATGATCAGGTATTCAACAAGTATTTATTAAGCACACACTATGTGCCAAAAAGTATGCGTTACCTTCTCCTATTAGTATGAAAGCTCTTTGAGGGTACAGAATGTTCCTTTTTTATTTTTATTGATGTCCTCCCCACATTTAAAACAGCATCTGGCACATGGTAAATATTTTAATAAATTTTTTATCGACTGCCAATTATGCTTTGTCACCTTTCAGGAAAAAAGACTAGATTAACCCACATGATGGGGTGGGGGAACCTCAGTAGACAGTGATCCTATTATAGCATCTCTTGATATTATTTCTTATATCTGCATTTCTGAAGTATATCTGATAGATTAAATGCATATTAATGCAGGGGAAGTTTCTGGGTTTTTTTCTTAATTGATGGAATAGAAGAGAAAGTGACAGGATATGGTAGCAAGACTACTGAACTGAATACTGATGATATAAGAAGTGGGTTTACGCTCTACCCCTTATACCAAGTAGTTATTTTACAATGAACAATTTAAGCTCCCTAAGGTGGTAAAATTGAGATATCAAAAGTATTTCTTTACCATGGTCTTGTTCAAATAAGAGAACATATGTATAACATATGCCAATGCCATGACCTCTTATCTTCATATTTTTATTTTCCTCTGGGCCTGAAGACGTTATGACTTAGGAAGAAAGAGAGTAGTACATCCATATATATCTCTTTCCTGGTAGTCTAGAGAAAATTCATATTCAATGGACAGAAAGTACAATAGGACAGAGAGTGTTCATAATCTACACATTGCTATACAGATCTGTGTTCTCTCTCTTCCATTGTCTTTACAATTCAGATATCCTAGTCAACACAAAGGGAGTTGAGTTATCAGTAGCATCTGTAAGATTCAAACTTGATGAATCCTATATGAACAACTCTGGTAGTTAAGTAAGAGCTGCTACTGGATTGGAATTGTAGAGCTTCTATGAGGTCCAGAAAAATAGATAGTACTGCAATTTACGGTAGCAATTGTGGTCTCAGTCTGATACTCTATTGTCCATTGACACTGGTGGTCAGACAATCCTGTAGGGGTGGTGAAAGTCATGGAACAGAAAAGAAAACCATACTATAAGGAGCAAGACATTCTACCTCCCCCCCATCTCCCTTCCATTATCTGAAGATATGGGTGAATAGGTCATTCCTTCTTCCTAACTCATGAAGAACTTAGAGGGAGGGCAAGCAAGAAGAGACTTGGGGAAAGTAGCTGAAGGCAGATGGCTACAAAAAGAAGCACTTAGTCACTTTAATGTATTTAGTCACCAGTATAATCATAGGATATCACATATTTCTGTCCTGTAAATTTTGGGGGGAGTGGCATTAAAGAAGAACACATATGTTGACTAGGAACAATGGATATCTATATTCTATATCTGTGTATATGTGTGTCTGTGCAAGAGAGAAAGATTTTATATTACATTGTCTTTTAGTTGTTCAATCATGTTCAAATTTTTATGACCCTGTATGGATTTTTCTTGGCAAAGATGCTGGAGTATTTTGCCATTGCTTTCTCCAGTGGATGAAATTAACATTTAATTCAGATAATCACTACATATACTACTGTGGGTAAGAATCTCTTGGAGGAAATGGAGTAGCCCTCAGTCAATAAAAAGGTGAGAAAAGCATTACTGGAGTATAATCTCAAAAATGACCAAATGATATCTGTCCAAATCCAAGGCAAACAATTAAACATCACAGCAATACAAGTCTATGCTCCAATTATTGATGCTGAAGAGGCCAAAAATTATCAGTTCTATGAAGACCTACATCCTTTTCTAGAAAAAACAAAAAAAGATATATTCATCACAGGGGATTAGAATGCTCAAGCAGGAAATCAAAAGATAAATAATTGGAATTACAGTCAAGTTTGTCCTTGGGCTACAAAATGAAACAGTGCAGAGTTTTGTTTAATAGAGTTTAATACAGTTTTGTTAAGATAGCCCTCTGGTCAATGACAAACACTCTTTTTCAACAACCCAAAAGGCAACTCTACACTTAGATATCACCAGATGACCAATATAGAAATCAAATTGTTTATATGCTATCCAGCCAAAGGTGAAGAAACTTGATACAGTCAGTTAAAACAAGACCTGGAGCTGACTGTGGCTCAGTTCATGAACATCTTATTACAAAATTCAACCTTACATTGAAGAAAGCAGGGAAAATCATCAGACCATGTAGGTATCATTTAGATAACATCTTTTATGACAATTAAGTGGAAGTGATGAATAGATTTAAGGGATTAGATCTGGTAGATAGAGTGCCTGAAGAACTATGGACAGGAGTTTACAATATCGAATAGAAGGTAGCAATAAAAAACATTCCAAAGAAGAAGAACAAAAAAGAAAAATGGCTGTCTGATGAGGCTTCACAAATAGCTGAGAAAAGAAAGAAAGGAAATGGTAAAGGAGAGAGGAAAAGATATATCCAACTAAATCCAGAATTCCAGAGAAGAGCAAGGGGAGGCAAGAAAGTTTTCTTAACAAGCTGAGAAATAGTAGAAAACAATAGAACAGAAAAGATAAGAGATCTCTTCAAGATAATTGGACATATTAAAAGAACATTTCATGCCAAAAAAAATGGGCATAAGAAAAGACAAAAAATGGTAGGGATTTAACAGAAGCAGAAGAGATTAATAAGAGGTAACAAGAATATACAAAAAAAGCTATGCATACAAAAAATATCTTAACATCGCAGATAAGCAGGATGGTATGGTTATGGATCTAGATCCTGACTTCTTGGAGAATGAAGTCAAATGAGCCTTAGGAAGCATTGCTAAGGATAAATCTAGTGGAGGTAATGGAATTCCAGCTGAACTATTTAAAATCCTAAAAGATGATGCTGTTAAAGTGCTGCAAGCAATATGCCAGCAAATTTGGAAAACCCAACAGTGGCCATTGGATTGGAAAAGATCAGTTTATGACCCAATCCTAAAGAAGGGCAATGCCAAGGAATGTTCAAATTACTGAAAAAATTCAGCTCACACATGCCAACAGTGTTATGCTTAAGATTCTGCAAATTATGCTTCAGAAATATGTGAACTGAGAAGTACCAGAAGAGAGGGCTGTTTTTTTTTAAATTTTTAATATGTTTAGTTTTCAGCATTGATTTTCACAGGAGTTTGAGTTACAAATTTTCTCCCCATTTCTACCCCCCCACTCCAAGATGGCGTATATTCTGGTTGCCCTGTTCCCCAGTCAGCCCTCCCTTCTGTCACTCC
>JAQQSZ010013355.1:0-11777 GCA_028646595.1 Phalanger gymnotis | reverse complement strand
ATATTCCTAGGAGTTTTCTCTTTGGGATCTTTTTCAGGAGGCGATAGGTGGATTCTTTCAATTTCTATTTTGCCCTGTGGCTTGAGAATATCAGGGCAGTTCTCCTTGATAATTTCTTGAAAGATGATATCTAGGCTCTTTTTTTGATCATGGCTTTCAGGTAGTCCAATAATTTTTAAATTATCTCTCCTGGATCTATTCTCCTGGTCAGTGGTTTTTCCAATGAGATATTTCACATTGTCTTCCATTTTTTCATTCCTTTGGTTCTGTTTTATAATATCTTGATTTCTCATCAAGTCACTAGCTTCCACGTGCTCCAGTCTAATTTTTAAGCTAGTATTTTCTTCAGTGGCCTTTCTCCTTTTCCATTTGGCTAATTCTGCCTTTCAAGGCATTCTTCTCCTCATTGGTTTTTTGGAGCTCTTTTGCGATTTGAATTAGTCTGTTTTTTAAGGTATTATTTTCTTCAGCATTTTTTTGGGGTCTCCTTTAGCAAGTCCTTGACTTGTTTTTCATGGTTTTCTAGCATCACTCTCATTTTTCTTCCCAAATTTTCCTCTACTTCTCTAACTTGCTTTTCCAAATCCTTTTTGAGTTCTTCCAAGGCCTGAGACCAATTCATGTTTTTCTTGGAGGCTTTTGATGTAGGCTTTTTGACTTTGTTGACTTCTTCTGGCTGTATGTTTTGGTCTTCTTTGTCACCAAAGAAAGACTCCAAAGTCTGAGTCTAAATCTGAGTCCGTTTTTGCTGCCTGTTCATGTTCCTAGCTAACTACTTGACCCTTGAGTTTTTCATCAGAGTATGACTGCTTGTAGAGTATAGAATACTTTGTCCCAAGCTTGAGGGGCTGTGCTGTTGTTTTCAGAGCTTTTTCTACACAAGAAGCTCTGCCACACCAATGCTCCTCCCCCAAGAACCACCAACCTAGATTGCGACTGAGATCTGAGCAGGCTTTTCATTCCCACTCTGATCCGCCACTTGATTCCTCCCATCAGGTGGGCCTGGGGCCAGAAGCAACTGTAGCTGTAGTTCTGTAGCTGTACCACCTCCGCTACCTCCAGGGCGGTGGCCAAACTAGGAACTCCTTTCACTCTGTCCCCACAGTTTTTTCCCACTAACCTTCTCTGTTGTCTTTGGTTTTTGTGGGTTGAGAAGTCTGGTAACCGCCACAGCTCACTGATTCAGGACGTTAGGGCCTGTTCCACCTGGCTCCTGGTCTAGTTGGTCCCTGTGCAGCCCACACTGGGCTTTGCTCCACTCTGCTCCTGGCTCTATGTGATAGACCTTACCCAGCGACCATCAAGGCTGTCCTGGGCTGGAGTCCTTTGCTATTCTGTGGGTTCAGCAGTTCTAGAATTTGTTCAGAGCCATTTTTATAGGTGTTTGGAGAGTGCTGGGGGAGAGCTTTAGGCTAGTCCCTGCTTTCCAGCTGCCATCTTGGCTTGTCCCCCAGGGTGTCATTTTCTCTGTTTAGATTCTGAATCTCCATAGCCATTTTGCCGATCTTATTTTTTAAAGACTTGATTTTGTCAGTGGTTTTTTTTTTCCATTTTTTCTTTTACCTCCCTAATTTGGTTTTTTAAATCCTTCTTTAGCTCTTCCAGTAATGCTTTTTGGGCTTCAGACCAGTTCACATTCCCTTTTGAGATGTCAGATGTGGGTATAGTGTCAATGCTATCCTCTTCTGAATTGGTGTTTTGATCATGCCTGTCTCCATAAAAAGAATGAATGGTCCTCGGTTTTTTTCATGTTCTTCTTCATCATAGTTAGCTTTTTCCTGGCTTTGCAGTGGATTTCTGCTTTTGGGGCTCAGGGTTCTCTGTCCCAGTTTTCTTGTGCTGGGGACTGGGAGTCTAGTTACTGGCCTTGTGTATTATAGCCTTCAATTTCCTGAGGTGTGGGGGAGGGGTCTGCCTGAAGTCTCCTTTTCCCCTGGAGCTGCTCTCCAGCACTGTTGCTCTTCAGTAATGGTCTCAGCTATTTGTTGCCTGTGTCTGCCACTTCCCCTGGCTGCGCAGAGGTACATCTGGGCTCTTGGTGTTGACCCCTGGCTGGCTCTGCCCCTCCGGGACTCAAGAACTCCCAGTGCTTGGCCACTGAAACCCCACTTCTGTCTCCTGTATTCCAGCATTTTTTCCCTGAAGAATTCTCTGGTTGGGGGTGGAGGGGACAGGGGAAGGATGAGAGCCATTTACCTGGCCATTATGTCTCCTGGAAGTTCAAGAAGGCAAGTTTCAAATCTTTGGACTGCAAGCCTCAGGAGTTGATGTCTCACGGCCGGTGGTGTTGCGCTGCTGCCTCTCATCGCTTGGACAGACTTCTGTCCTGTGCTGGGAGGCCTGGGGATCTCTGCCCGTTTCTGGCCCCCAGCTTTCTCCCATAATGGGTTGCTGGCTGGTTTCCACAGCTGCTTCCACTTTGGTGCTGTCTGGTGCGGCTGCACCAAGCGTTCTCCCAGCCTGCAGATGCGTCCCGTCAACCTTTCAGACTCTCCTGGCTTGGAAATTTGCCCCACTCAGACCGCTAGCAACTTCTAACTCTCAAATCTGCTCAGATTCACTTTTTTAGAGGTATCTGACAGAGCTTGTGAGAGAGCTTCGTTAAGACGCTACTTTCATGTGGCCCTCTTGGCTCAGCCCCCCCACCCCCACCCCTAGTTTTCAGCCTGATGGAAAGAAAATCTCCTAACAATTAGACCTTTCCAAAATAATAACAATAATAGCGATAACGATAACCACAGTAATAATAATAGGTAGCAGATGTTGTTATTTCATTTGATCCTTACCAAAACCCTGAGTTAGGTGCTGTTGTCATTCCTGTTAAAGAGTGCATGGCCTGCACTGGGTTTCCTCCACCTGGAGGTCCTCAATCTGAGACCAGATAACCACTTGTTATGGACATTACAGAGAACCGTGGTCTAATATGGATGGATTACATCCTCTCTGGGGTCCCCTCTTACTCTAGGATTCGGTGATTGTATAATGACCTTTTAAGTTCAAGTACAACTTGAGCTTATACAACTTTACCTAAATTTTAATTCAATCAATTAACCACCATTGACCAGGCAGTATGGCATGGTAGACAGAATACTAGAATTGTTGCCAGTGAATCTTGACTCCTGTCCTGGCTTTGCCACCTGCTACTTGTGTAACCTCAGTAATGTCATTTGGTTTTTCATTCTTTAAAATAAAGATGCCGAACGATATGCACTAAAGTCTTTTCCAACTCTAAATTCTATGATCTTTTAACTAATGTCTCTTATTTAATTGTGCTTATGGGTATCTATCACCTTCCAAATAGGAAGTTCCTTCTTATATTTGCAAAGGAAAAGAATGGTTAATGACACACTACTATAGCCATTCATAGGAATATAGCGTTTAATTTTTGAAAAGAAGAAAATAAATTTTCCTGCTCCTGAATTGCTTTTACATTTAAAAAACAAATCATCTTCAAGTAAAAAACATATTAATATGATTGCCTCAAATCTTTGGACACCATGTTTCTTCCTAGTTTGAACATGAAAGCATTTTTCCTGATTATGTTATTGACTCAAGGTGACGGAAGTAGACAATTTCTAAACATTTATTAAGATCTTTCTCTGACAAAAACCCAGCATAGATAATTTAGAAGCAAGATATTTTGAAGCTTCATAACGTGGATGTTCTTATGGTGTTCTAATATGTTAGAAAAGATACTAAGACTTTTTAAATTGTCTCTTTCACCAAGGAATCATAAAATTAAGTGAATTCAAAGAACAAAGGTTTAAATCTTGCTAATAAGAAGAATGTATTCATTAGACCCTTTTATTTAACTAAAGATTGTTTCGGTCCTGAATTATCTATCTGCTTTTCCCTAGTTTGAAAAAGAAAAACAGCACGATATTCGAGCCTTCTTTTTACCAAAACATAATAAGAAAAGACACACAATGGCGTCCTGTGACGAATCAGATGTACTACAGGAAAAAGATACTGAGAAGGCCTTGGATTGTAGAAAATTAGCTACGAGAGATGCCCTTGACTATGGAAGTGATTTTGAACCTGAAGCTAAAAGATGGAAATCGGTGGCCACTCAGAACAATTCTTGTCAAAAAGAGAAAAGGCCATCCTGGTCTAGTCCAACAAATGCTAAATTTATAAAAGAAGCAATTCATGAGACAAAGTCTAATTCAACCAACATATTCCTCCCTGGAAAAAATTGGCAGTGTGGTCTCTGCACCTATGTTAATAGTTCATTATTGCCTTATTGTGAAATGTGTGAGACCCCTCAAAGCAGTGCTGGTGAGTAAGGTGGGGGGGGAGAGTTGTGTTTGCTCCTAACTAGAACAGAAACCCTATTGCTTTTAGAGAATACAGCTTATCAAAGCTCAGTGAGACTGCTCAGTGACTTGAGCCTGGAATACTAGAAATGAGACCTTCACATAGTGAAGACCCTATGAATTTATCCTCTTTGGGAATGTGAAAAGCTCCCATTTTTGTCAAGAACGTATATCTCCAAGTGTCTGTGACATGGCATTAATTTGGCACAAATGGACATTTCTGATTAATGTCAGCAGGATGCGAATTCAATGGGCAGGAATAGAAGCTCTGTTGCCATGGCAGCAAATATGCCTTATAGTCAGAGATCTGCTGTTTTCTTCTCTTTTGTAGATGTTATGATTTTAAAGAGAAATTATAGATTTTTATGTTCTAACTAGCTAAATAATTCTCTGGAGTTTCTTTGCTTCCTTAGCCTGTGAGGTGCAGTATTTTTTTGTGTGGCAAATAATAAAAAATTCCCCCAGGTTTCATTTCTTTAAAGAAGCTAACTGGACTATCTGTTTTAGTAATTTATTACATTTTTAAAAACAGGAAGTGATTTTAAAGCAAAAATAAAGATGTCCTAAACTGCTGACTGTGTGTATTTTTATACCAGGATCAATCATTTTCTGCTGTGTAGTTTGGGGAATGGTTACACAGTTGTCTTATGAAGAATACCATTGATGTTCCTTTTGTTTTGTAATTTGGAAGCATATTTTTATGACTGAGGAAACTGCCAGTTGACAGTGTTGGAAAATGAAATACAAATTTTATTTATGAGTTCTAATAATCATGCAACTGATTTATCTGGCACTTTTTGGCCTCAGAGCTCTTGACATTAACCAGTGAGTCAGCTACTTGGGCTGTAATAGTCTGAGCTGCTCTCTGTCCTTCCCTCCAGGGTCTTTTAGTTCTGATCCAAAACTAAATGCAATCTGTAGCAAAGGCTTTACTCTTTCAGTTCTTGGTGTTCCTGCCAAAATTGACAAAGTCTGCCATCTGGGTAGTTGTATTTGTAATGTGGACACCTGTTGTCTGCAAACTAAATTGGAACCACAAGCTCATTTCACAGACCATCCCTATAGCAATTAGCATGATTTCATTCAACTCCCAACTGTTATAAACATAAAAATAAAGTATTCTTTGCCTGTAAAATAATTTCTGAGCACATGAAGTATATAAGATAAATGACTCAGCAGCATAATTTGGAATTTAATATTGTTTAATAGTTTCTTATTTCTTCTCTTGCACTATCAAAAGTCAGTCCTAAAATTGCCTCTTGAATGATAAGGTCATAGGCAGATTGTCTCACTTATATTTGAACAACATTTTTAATGACTTTTCACTAACTTTATCAGCATAATTAAAGATGGGAAAAAAGAATGTTCTTATTAGTAGCGATCATGTCATTATATAAAAATTATTATAATTAGTTTAATGAAGGTTAAGTTACTGTTTAGTGAAGTGATTCCCACTGCCTGCTGGTTTTTTTTTGACACCCCAGGATATCTCTAATTAACTCAAGGGGTATCGTGGAAAAAATAATTTAAAAAGCAAAATTAATTTTAATTTACTTTCAGTTAAAAAATACATGCCATATGGCACATTTGAAAGGGGACAGCTGTTAGCAAATCAAACAGTAGAAAGGTGTCACGATTCTAGAAAGGTTGGGAATCACTTGTTCAGTGCATTATAAGTAATTTGGCACAATTTGCATTCAGTTCTAATGTTTAAGTCATTATTGCTTTAACTTCCATCTGTGCCAAGGTCTTTCTGAAGTTACAAATAAATGAAGTTATAAATATATTTTTTTCACTTTCAAGAAACTGCTGATAACTTTTATTTCGTTTTCAGTTCTTTTAGAAGCAGTGATGTTTATGGTAGCAAAAGCATTAGATTAAGAGTAGGTTTAAGTCTCTGCCTAGACGCTTAACGGCTGTGTGATCCTGAACAAATCATATCACTCTCTGAGCCTCAGAAATGAATATATTGCTTTGTATTGTCTACTTAGGATATTGTGAGGAATAGATGAGATAGAATATGTAATTTATTGTGAATGTTGTAAACATATTACATAAACGTGAACTATTATTTTTGTCATTGGTAGTACCCAGAGGGATGTTTAGCTTAGAAAATGGAAAACTTCATGGATCATCAAAACAGCCTTCCATTATTAGAAAGACCTCTCATGTGAAAGAGATTAGGTTTATTATATGTCATAGTTGAGGCCAAGTCTAAGCTCACCGGTAGAAGTTATACAGTAGCACACTTTTATTCTTTGTAAAAACTGTACAACACTGAAGAGCTCTCTAGCAGTGGAATAGACCACTCTGTGATAATTATATATTAGTTTCTTGTTTAGGAGAGGCTAGATTACCATCTGTTTCAACAATTCAGCTAGCAGCTGCTGTGGGGGGTGTAAAACCAACAACAACCAGCTCACAGAACACTGCGAGCCCATGTTTTTTTGATCTGCTTTACTAAGGAAAGCAACGTTAAGGGGCTAATAGTCTTACTTTAATCCAACATACAAATATCATTTGCTCAGCTGGGGGGGGGGGGAAGTCAGCACCCTGAGCTTCAGAGCAAATATAAACAAATTACAAACATCAACAGACACACCTTGTTTGATTCAAATCTCAATTCATAGTTACCAGAGTTTAACAAAGTCCAAACATCCGGCTTTACAAACTGGAGGGCTCTTAACTACAGCTGCCCAGTATCTTCACATCAGCACACCACCAAGAGTGAGAGCCCTAAGCAAGTAGTTCTGTCTTCTCTTTTTATGCACTCTTTAGCTGTCATCAAATGTCATCTGAGCCACCAGAACTTAAGCTCTTACTATTGGCTTTGGTCTTAACAACTCCCCTTAGGACCCACGTGACCTAAGATCATCACAAAAATGTGACTTAAACCCACGTGGTCTAAAAGCCTCAGATGTCACAAACATGTCACTCAAATCCATGTAAACTAGGCTTTCCCTTGAGGCAGGGAGGTCATCAAAGACTCCTACTTTAATCAAGGAAACAAAGGCCAAACTCTTCAAGGGCACTTGGTTGAATAAGTGATAAGAGCCCATGTTGATTCCCAATACACCATCCATCAGGAATGTTGAAGAAGAGATTTTGTAGTAGGTGGGATTTCGAGCTTGATGACATTGAGGTTCTCTCTGACTATAAGATGCTGTGATTTTATGGCTTAAAATAAAATAACAGGTTTTTTTTTTCCTACATTTTGAATATACCATTCCAGCACAGTGGCTGAACATAGCAAGCATTTAATAAATGCTTATTGATGAATTTTTTTGATTTCTCATTACTTTAATTATAGCGCATCTGAACAAGCAACAAATAGATGATCCCAACTGGATCCAGGATAAAAAAGGAAATCAAGTGAATGAGTCCGAGAAAAGCAGCATCTTAAAAGCTGAAACCAATTCTTCTTGTGTGAAGCAAGTCCTTGAACAATCAGTGACAGAACAGCTTGTGGAAAGCAAAAGAGAAAAAGATAGAAGTGAAAATGAAGGTGAAGGAGATGGACTAAAACCCCAAAAAGGTAAATGTTGTTTCCATTCATCTTTAATTCTAAATGAAAACAAATGTGAGTGGTGTAATACCCTGGAGCAGACTCTTGACTCTGGGGTCAGAGGATCTGGGTTTGAATCCCAGCTCTGCCATGCCTATGTACCTTGGGCAGTTCTCAGAGCTTCTCTGATCCTTAGTTTCTTTGGCTTTAAAATAAGACGGTTAGTTGGACTAGATGATCTCCAAAATTACTAGCATTTAAATGTTTTCTTTCTTTTAATGCACTTTATCAGTTGAATCTTGTTTGTTTCCAGAGCAGATTTGAGGAATTATAAGACACAAAAATATATATCGTTAAAAGTAGATATTATTACAGCATGTTCTAATTTTTTAAACCAGCTTTTTGTAATTCAGCATTTAAAAGAACCACAACAGATGTGTGAGAGTCTGGACTTGAAGTTTTAAGACGTGGTTTCAAATCCCACCTCAGATAATTGTTAGCTTGTGACCACAGGCAAGTCAGCTTATCTGTCTCATTTTCTCATCTATAAAATGGAGTTAATAATATCCACACTCCCTGCCTTTTTGAGGAAAGGGCTACAGCTTAAATTCTTAAAGGGCTAGATAAGTGATTATTACTTTTGGTGATGGTGATGATGCAATCTGATTAATGGTATTGAATCCTTCCACATAAAATGAAGCTAATAAATTGTTAAAAGATCCATAGCTAATTACTTTCCCAACTCCACCCAAACCCAATCTATTCAGACAGTCGGAGTTTTCTTAGTGCTATTTGATATATTCTTTTGGACAGTTGGTAGGTATTATATATTATTACATATGGCATATTTTTGAAGTTGACTATTCCAACTGTGCTCAGTAAAGATATACAACAAATGATAGTATGTCTCAAGGTACTTGAGGGGAGACTATAAAATATTTTAAGCTTATTTGGTTGTTTTGGATGACTCTTTCCAATATCTATGGTTATACTTAGATGTGTGTATAAACATACGTACATATACATACGTATGTATGTGGTGGTTAGCTAGCAACAAACTATCAAATATCAGTGTCAGATCTGGGCCAGCTGGCAAGAATTGGCAACATTATGGGAATCACTGCTTTTAAGATATATTACTATATGTAGTATATATGTTACTTTGGTAGCTTTTGCAGAATGTCATTCTCGATAGAATTACCTAAAATTGTTAAAATGAGTTTATAATGTATTGCGTACATGCTGCTTCCACTGTTTCTGCAGTAGTAATTTCATGACTATAACGTACTCCCCATTTAAAGATGAAATTACTATGCTAGTGAACTGAAGTGAGGGTAGATACCACTTGTAAAATTTTGTGCACCAAAGAGGTTCTATTTAAATGAAAAATTTTCTCATTCTAAAATCAAAGACTCATTCTATCTATTATCTTTCCTTTCCTTCTACTTCGTCTTGGCCCCAAGGTTTTTCTAAAACAATGAACTTGAGAACATTTATTCCAACCCTATACACCCCACCCATATTCCTCCTTAATTCCTTTCATCCTCTAGACCCCACTTCCTTGGAAACAAACTCCTTATTCTGGACCTTTTCTACTTAGATTCGTTCCATCTCCTTACATTAACAGAAATCTAGATTTTCTTTTATGTTATTCTCTAAACCTTCCCCTGCCTCTAATTTCTATCTCTGCATTGTGATCAGTGTATTCCAAGTCACACATGCTCATAACTTTGGAGTCACACTTGACTCTACCCTATCTCTCATCCTACAGTCTAATCGCTCAATAAGCCCTTAATGGCAGCTCTTTCATGTGTCCCTACCTTCTTGTCCACTTCTAATATCACTACCTCAGTCCATGCTTTCATTTTTCTCTTATTTGTACTCCTTTGAACTGGACTCTATTATGCCTCCTTGATGGGTCCCTTCTTCCCTCCATCCCTCCCTTTTTCAGCTTCCGTTTATATGTTGTCTTTCCTCATTAAATTGTGAGCTCCTTGAGGGTAGGGACTCTTTTTTTTATTTGTGTCCCCAGCACTTAGCACAGTACCTGACATGTAATAGGCACTTCTATTGACTGATTTTTATTCCTTCTCACGTCAGTTCTGTTAACCTTTGAAGTGTTCTTTTTGTCTTCAGTCTTTCAACTCTGTAATCTATCCTCCAAAATGTTCCCACATAACTCTTCTTAAGGCACTAATATGATTATGTCCATCAGATTCAGAGGCTTCCCCTTCTCTGTTGAAATACTTCCCTTTAGGGCTTGTCAGATGCTAGCTCCTCAAAAAGCTATCCCTGAATTTTCTTTCCCACCCCACCACTCAAAAAGTATGTCCATCCTTCATTGGGGCATAACTGTTTGCCCCTATCACTTTGACCTCATAGCTTTTTTTAATACATATTTCATACACCAGATTAGACCATAAGTTCCTTAGAAACAGTCTCATAGAGCAAGATTGAGAGCTGGAAGGTATCTTGAGGCTCATCTAACCTAACCTCCTCATTTTACAGATGAGGAAACTGAGTCCGGAGGGTTCTAATGACAAAGCTATACAAGTAGTAAGTGGCAGAGATGGAATTCAAACTCACATCCTATGGCTACGAATTCAACCCCTTTTCCATTATACCACACCTTGAGGGCAGAAAGGGGCTGTCATTTTCCTATTTCTGTCGCCATTCCTAGTAGGTCCTTCCATGTAGCAAATACTTATTGCATGTTTAATTGAACTGAACAGACCTTGTTTGGCTTTGTTAACTTTAATGGCCATTAAATAGGCAGCATGTACTTTGAATAAGAATACTATACTGTATCTGCTTTTTCTTTTTCCCAGCTTAAAAACAAATGAAACCAAAGTTCTAAGGCTTCTAACATAATAGAGCAGTAGCTTGGATCAGGAGAATAATGTTCATCTGGGAACAGATATAAAATATTTCAGTTTGTTGTTTCTTATCTTTCATCTTCATTTAATCTCTTTTCCCATCTGTATATTAAGGATAATGAATTCTTTTCTTTCATTAGGAGTCAGATGCTTTCACTCAAGCTTGCAAATATTTTTCAGAAGTCACTTAACCTGAAGAAAGTCAGTTCATCCTGTAAAATGTACATTAGCTCCTTCCACATTTAACAGAGTCATCCTTTTCCCTCATAGCTATGCCTTCTCCTCCTCTTACTTCTTTGACTAGTAGGCCAAGAAATCATCAGCATCCATCTGCAACAAATTCTGAGTTTCTCTGTTAACAACAACAACAAACACTATGTGTTTGGCACTGTGTTCCAGACACTGTGCTAAGCTCTGGGAATGCAAAGAAAAGCAGAAACACAGTCCTTCCCTCAAGGACCTCACAATCTTTGGGGGGAGACAGCATGCAAACCGCTATCTACATGCAAGATACATACACTGTAAGTGGGAAGTAATCTCTGAGGGAGGGCACCAGTAGTGCTGGAGTATCAAAGCATGTCTTTTTCAGAAAATGAGACTTGAGAGAGGATTCTGGGAAGATGGAGTAGGTCAGAAAATTTCAAGCTCTCAAGATTTTCCTCCTCAAAAGAGATAAAATAGCACTTCAGAACTAATATAGAAAGGTGAAAAGTTAGAGAAGTAGAGGAAAAAATTGGGAAGAGAAATGAGAAGGATGTGAGAAAACCATGAAAAACAAGTCAATGACTTGCTAAAGGAGACCCAAAAAATACTGAAAAATATACTGAAGAAAACAGTACCTTAAAAAATAGACTAATTCAGATGGCAAAAGAGCTCCAAAAAGCCAATGAGGAGAAGAATGCCTTGAAAGACAGAATTATCCAAATGGAAAAGGAGGTCCAAAAGACCACTGAAGAAAATACTAGCTTAAAAATTAGATTGGAGCAAGTGGAAGCTAGTGACTTGATGAGAAATCAAGATATTATCAAACAGAACCAAAGGAATGAAAAAATGGAAGACAATGTGAAATATCTCATTGGA
>JAQQSZ010013354.1:0-11777 GCA_028646595.1 Phalanger gymnotis | reverse complement strand
TATATATATATGTATGTGTGAGAGAGAGAGAGAGAGTTGGCACAGGGTGAGTTGAAGATGAATACAAGATGAGAGAGGAATATAATGAGAGAGGGAGATAGGGAGATAGAATGGGGTAAATTATCTCACATAAAAGTGGAAAGAAAAAGCAATTCTGTAGGAAAGGAAGAGGGGGCAGGTGAGGGGGAATGAGTGAATATTGCTCTCATCGGATTTGACCTGAGGAGGGAATACCATACATACTCAAATGGGTATCTTACCTCACAGGAAAGAAGGAGAAAGAAGATAAGAAAGGGGGGATGATAGAAGGGAGGGCAGATGGGGGAGGAGGTAATCAAAAACAAACACTTTCAAAAAGGGACAGGGTCAAGGGAGAAAATTCAATAAAGGAGAATAGGCTAGGAAGGAGCAAAATATAGTTAGTCTTTTACAACATGAGTATTGTGGAAGGGTTTTACATGATGATACACATGTGTCCAACGTTGAATTGCTTGCCTTCCTAGGGAGGGTGGGTGGGAAAGGAAGAGGGGAGAGAATTTGGAACTCAAAGTTTTAAAAACAGATGTTCAAAAACAAAAAAAAAAGTTTTTGCATGCAACTAGGAAATAAGATACACAGGCAATGGAGCATAGAAATTTATCTTGCCCTACAAGAAAGGAAGGGAAAAAGGGATGGGAGGGGAATGGGGTGACAGAATGGAGGGCTGACTGGAGAATGGGGCAACCAGAATATACACCATCTTGGAGTGGGTGGGAGGGTAGAAATGGGGAGAAAGTTTGTAATTCAAACTCTTGTGAAAGTCAATGCTGAAAACTAAATATATTAAACAAATTAAATAAATAAATTAAAAAAGAAAACAAACTACTATCGTGGCACTAGTGGGGAAGACCAGGACATAAACTCAGAAGAAGACAACAATGCAAAAACAGCTATAATTAAAGCTTCAAAGAAAAATGATAATCGGACAGAAACTCAACAAGATTTTCTGGAACATTCAAAGAAAGAAACAAGAGTGACAGAAGAAAAATTGAGAAAATAAAAGAGAGTGAAGCAAGAAAATTACAAAACCAGAATTAACAGCTTGGTAAAAGAGCCACAAAAAATTATTGAAGAAAATAGCACCTAGAAAACAAAATTGGGCTAACAGTAAAAGGGGCACAAAAATTCACTAAAGAAAACTCTTTTAAAAGCAGGCTCGGCCAAATGGAATAGGAGATACAAAAATTCATGGAAGAAAAAAAAATTACTTAAAAAGCGGAATTGGCCAAATGGAAACAGAGGTACCAAAGCTCATGGGAAAAAAATTCCTTAAAAACTAGAATTGGGCAAGTGAAAGCTAATGATTTCATGAGACATTAAGAAATAACAAATAAAGGCAAAACAATGAAAAAAGGGAAGAAAATGTGAAATTTCTCATCAGAAATGCAACTGACCTGGACAATAGACCAAGGAGAGATAACTTAAGAATTATTAGACTACCTAAAAGCTATGATTTTTTATAAAAGAGTATAGACAGCATATTTCAAGACATTATCAAGGAAAATTGTCTCAATATCTTAGATTCAGAGGGTAAAAAATAAATTTAAAAAATCCATTGATCACCTCCCAAAAGAGATCTCAAAATGAAAACTCCCAGGAATGGTATAGTCAAATTCCAGGAGGTCCCTGCTGAGATGATCTGGAGTTGACCTGTGGAAGGTCTTATGACCTGTCAACGGTTTGTTGATGATGTGGTTATTAATGATGGACATTTCCCTTAGCCAACCATAAGATTTCCCCACTTTGGAATTAACCAATCAATGCATTGTACCTCCTCATTCTATTTTTAGTGATCTCTCAAATTGTATAAATATTACCTCAAAACTAAAGCAGAGGGGTCTGTGACTGCAGAGGAGAGTCCTTAGGGACCACCAGTTTTCCTAATAAATTGAAACTGGTTGGAGTGTTTCAATGTTCTTGTTGTTTGGGATTGGAATTTTGGAGTCACTGGGAATTTTCAAGAGATATTACAACAGTAAAATCAATAGGTCTTGGCAACAGACTGGATATGGTGGTGGGGGAAGAGGGGAGAGGAGAGATAATATGGAATTAAGGATGACCCCTCAGTTGCAGATCTAACAGTAGGAGGAAAGAAAGGAGAAAATAACAGGTTCTTACTTGGTGTTCTAGAAATTTCCTTATAATAATTGTCAGCAATTTGTAAAGTGATCCTGAAGGTATTATCAGCTAAAGCAGCCATCAACATGCATTCTCCTTTAATTAAGTGTGTGAGGCCCTTCGAAAGACCTGTGAAGAAAAGAAATTGATTTTCAAAGTGGTATTAAGTGAAGAGGTACATATTTATCAGTAAAGTGCAGTCTGATGTATGGCCCATTTATCTTTGTCTGCTTCATAGCCCCACTGACCCACCTCAACAAAAAATCATTTCAAGAGAACTTGGTCAGTCATAGGAAAAGCAAATGAAGTCAACAAATATGCTAAGGCTAATTCTACATTCTTGACTAATTCAATTGATTTATGGTTGGTTATGGTTTTCATAAAAATTATAACCTTAAAATGATCATATCCTGAAATTATATCATGTTTAAAAGCAAAGAAATATTTGCATGAAGCAATACAACAATATATATTAGCAAGTGGACTACAGACCCTAGAATCAAACTCTCAGGCCTGATTGACATAGTGCAATGTTTACATTACATTTTTTGCATCAGACTAGGAATCCAAAGACCTGGGTTTGAATCCTGAGCCTGCTACTGAATAAATGTATGATTCTGTAGTAATACCTCAGTTTTTCTGATTTTTAATTTTCTTATTCTTAATTTTCCCTTAGTTCCTTGCATATAAAATGGGAATAAATAACCTTGCCCTGCCTGCTTTACAGAATTGTAGTGAGTTTGTAAGCCATAACGCACTATACGAAAATGCAGCAATTGTTATTATTAAATAGTTGTCTGAAAGGATGTGCTAAGCAGAAGATTTTTGAAAATTGATCTCTTTAGACAAAGGACCTTTTTAGAATAATCTAAGCATTCAGCTCCTCCTCAAAACTGGCCTGAAGAAGTTATAACCCATCCATCCCAGTGATCCTGACACATCCCCTCCCCGCCCCCAACTCAGAATATCGATATCAGTATCAATAGCCAAGGGAATTTAAACACAACTGAGGCAAATCTGGATGAGTAAGGAAGGAGAAAAATGTGACCTACCAAGATTCTTTATGGCACTTGTGGTCAGCATGGGATCTGTACAGACAAGGATGATTGCAAATAATACCCGGGAAGTGCTTTTCAAAACCAACTTACTCACAGACGTCAGATACCAGTCAACTAAGGCATAATTCAGGAAAAAGCCAGGAACTGTAAGAATGAATATCTGTGGAGACATTTCATAAGACAAAGAACTCAGGTCATCTGTATTGCCTTATATTTCGCCATCATAAAAGTAGATGATAGACGGGAAAACAGAATGACAGTGGAGCATAGAAAGCTAGCCTCTGAGTCAAGGAAAACCTGGCTTCAAATCCTGCCTCTGACACACACTGGCTGTGTGATTCTAGATAAGTTACTTAACTTTGCAGTCCCTTCAGGTAACTCTAAGACTCCAAGTTACAGAGCAGGTGCTATTAGAATTGGTAGAGGGAGTTTCATCATTGGGAATTCTCTTTACCTATGAAATCAAAGTTTCATGTCCTCTCCCTTCCCCCGAAAAGTGAGTGTGTATGTGTGTGTGTGTGTGTGTGCGCGCGCGTGTGTGTGTGCATGTGCATGCACACACATATACACATATATGAGTTATATGTGTATATGTTTTATGTGCACACATATACAAATTATATGTGTGTGTCCATGTGCACATAGATATGAATTATATATGTGTGTGTTGTATGTGCACATATGTATATGATTTACATGTGTGTGTGTTGCATGTGTGTTATTCAGAAAAGTAGAATTGGACAATGCCCTTCAAAGGAGGTCTCATTTATCCTCTAGCATTTAAAACTTCATAAATACATAAGTTCAGGAACATATTTACTGAAACCCTGTGATGGTGGCAGTATTCAGTCATGTCCAAGTCTCTGTGACCCCATTTGAGGTTTTCTTGGCAACGATACTGGAGTGGTTTGTCGTTTCCTTCTCCAGCTCATTTTACAGATGAGGAAACTGAGGCAAACAGGGTTAAGTGACTTGCCCAGGGTCACACAGCTAGTAAGTGTCTCAGCAAAGAGCTTCGATGAATCAGATTCTAAGGCCCTAAGCAATGTCAGGCATAAGAAAATTACAAAAAGGAAAAACAATTATTTTTAAGTGAGAAAGTAAAGGAATTTACTGTTTTCCCAGGAAAAGCATTAAATACATAAATATGCCACATAATATTTGCAAATATATAAAGACATCATGTTAAGAGAGAGAAGAGACAGAAAATAGAAGGGCAAAGGAAGTAATAACAAATGATAACAACTGATATTTTTATAGCAATTTAAGGATAAAGGATAGGAAAGGAATGTGAGAGATGAAACCCAAATAGTCTCCTCAGCCTCTTACCTTCATGGTGCTTTCCTGGGACTACCTTTTCCTCTACTCATGGCAGCTATTTGTAGATGGAGTATTTAGATTTTTAGATAGATAAGACTTTTTTTTAAAGACAAAAAATAACTTGAAACAATGAAACAGACAATAGTGCCATCAGGAACCCAATAATAAAATAACTAGAAACCATCTATGTAGCTTTTCTGATGGATGTTGACTTTTCTATCCAACACAATACAATTTAATCAAACAAACCTTGAAATGTGTTTTAAGGAAAAAAACAGAGCTGTTTGTGAGTCAATGATGAAACAATCTTATCAAAATTTTAGAGAGTTCGTCAGAACATGAAAGGGCTATGAGGACAAATCTGGGTCCTTCAGATCCAGAGACACAAGAAGCTGCTGAATTGAAAAATAAATCAGAAGCTTTGAGGGGAATTATAATTTTTACAAAATGAATACTCATGTAGAACAACTCCAGTCTGTATCTTAGCTTGGGCCAAAATCAATTCCATGTCCCTTCACTTAGAACTACATGACTTTAGTATCTGAGATTATACAAGAGAAAGCTGTTTTTACTCAATAAAGTCCAATGATTGCACTCAGGCACAGAAAGGAAGAGAGACAGCCTAGAAGATGGGGCCACTTTCTGATGTCAGTTAGTCAGTCAACAGTTATTAATCACCTGTGCCAAGCACTATGCCAAGACTTAGGGATACAAATAAAAAGATAGATAGTCCCTTACCTTCTAGGAGCTTACACTCTAATGGTGGAAGAAAATGCACAGATGGAAGCTAAAAAGCTGATAGGGAGGTAGAAAGGAACCCTGAATGATGCAGATGAAATCTGATAGGAAAGGAAGTGACAGCTGGCCTGGGAGAACTTTCCTTAAATGGAGGCTGGAGGAGGAGTTATTTGTTCTGCTCTCAGGCCCTCCAATCAGAGAGACAGAGCCAAGTTTGCTTTGCTTAGGCATATCATTTTTTTTTTAAACCTGAATCTGTGTAAGGATGTAAGATTCCTCTATTGGGAAGGAAACGCCTTCTACCAAAACCTCTGCTCTGCAACTTAAGTCTTAGAGAGTTGATTGGGATCACAGAGACAGTATGTGTCAGGGGGAGGGCTTAATGTATGAACAACTTCCTGGGACTTTTTTTCACTCTTTCTTTCTATCACAGAGATTGGCGTAGTATAAGCACACAGTAAATGCTTAACATTTGTTGATTGACTGATTCCTGGGTCTGAAGCCAACTCTCTACTATCTTGGAAAGATAAAGAGACAAAGGTATAAATATATAGAGATAGAGATTGGTATATATCTCCCTCTCTATTCCTATCTACCTCTCCTGGACCACTGCCTTGTCATGGTGGAGGGTATTGCATAACTCAATGAAACTATCAGCTATGCTATGCAGGGTTACCCAAGAAGGATAGGTTATATTGGAGAGTTCTGACCAAAAGTGATCCACTGGAAAAGGAAATGGCAAATGGCTCTAGTGCAGGCATTTCATAACTGCTTGATGATTGGTCGAAAAACAAAGTTAAACACAAAATAGTAAGTGGTTATACTGAATTGAATAATGAGACTTTAAAAATACTTCGCATCCTTCAAAACTTCAATGCTTTCAGTTGATAGGAAACTCAATAGGGACCTGGATGAGTTAACTTGTAGCAGAGAATGAGACAGTTTTGATAAGGTTTCTATTTCCCTTTCAATGCCATGTGACTAAAGTTGAGAATCCATGATACCACATCAAGGTTGGAGAGGAGAAAGGGCAGTTTACTAACCACAGCGTAAGAAAAGCTGCTTCTACCTCACATCTGTATAGCGCATATTTCCCAGGCTCAATTAATCAAACAATCTGGGAGACTGGAAAGATGATGGCACCCTCAACAGAAACAGGGAAGTTAAAAAAAGGGTGGTTTGGGGGGGGAAAGTTCTATTCTGTTTGGGGAATTATGAGTTTAGAATATGCTGAAGACATCCAGGTGGAGATTTTCAGAAAACAGATGGAGATTTGGAACAGGAGCTCAAAAAAGAGGTGAGGAGTGTATATATAGATTTGAAAGCCACATTTATAGAGATTACCAAGAGAAATGGTAGAGAAGGAAGAGGATAGGGTACAAGGTACAGCCCTGGAGTACACTTATGAAAAGAAGGTGAGACAGGAATGATAAGCCTCCAAAGGAGACTGATCCAGCAAGTAGGAAGAAAAACACAACAGATCAACATAACAAAAACTCTTCGACCAAAGCAGGGATCAATCATTACTTCAGAAGACTGATGAGGAATATAAATCCCATACCATGGCAGAGCAGTGATGAATTGAGATGCATGTATTCTCAAACATGGCCAGTCTATTGATTTGTGTTGCTTGACTATACTTGTTACAAGGGAAAATTTCTACTTGAGGGTACAGTGAGGGAGGAAAAGGTAGATTAATTAGTAATGATAGACAGGAAAAAGAGCATCAATAAAACAGTTTTAAATATAGAAGCAAACCCACCAAAAGAGGAGAAGGAGACACAAGTAATGCACTCTTGTTATTAGCTCGTTAAAGAAAGACTGGAATGGAAAAAATGGAATGACAATTCCATTTACTTATCTCACCATATTGTATCTAAGCTGAGCATAAGCAAACACAACCATAAAAATGTTATTCATGAAGGGGAAGATATTTTAGAATAAGAGCCTACAAAGTAAATTGTTACAAACCTTGATGCTTGATGACTTCAATAAAGAACTAAGTAAAGGGGAGGATAGCAAAAATTCTGTTGAAAAATATAATTTGGAACCAAGAAATGAAAAAGGCTAAACTCAGGGAGTTTTCTCAATAGCTTTGTGTCTGTATCTCATGAATACTTCTTCCCCCCATATCCAGAAAGCACTTGACAAGGTGAGCAAAGATCAACATAATAAAGATAAAATTAACTATGTCTCTAAAGTACAAAGAATAAATGTTTGGACCCATAGCAATAATTTCTGAACCAGCTTCCTGTTTGTAATTATATCTTTATTAGTGCAAAGATGCAGGTAAACACCAGATTAAAAGAAAGGATACATATGAAAATAAGTTTGTGCAATTTTAGCAACTCCAATGTAATCTGGAAAGAAGAAGAAGAGGAAGAAGAATAGGAAGAAAGAGAAAAATAAGGAGGAGGAAGAAGAGGAGAAAGAGAAAAAGGAGCAGGAGGATGACCATGATGATGACCAAGAGGAGGAAGAGGATGAGGAGGACAAGAAGGACGAGGATGATGATGGAGAATCTGTCTGTCACCAAAAAAGTGTCCAAAAGCAAAGACATTGAATCTCTTGACCATTTTCCATTTCTTAGAGAAGTTTGTTCAGTACGAAACAGTTGCCAGAGAGAGAGAGGACCAAAAGAGACCAGAATCCAGCACAGCAGAAGATGTGGCAGCTAAGAACAATCAATTTAGAGTTTCAGTTCATTTGAAAACATTTCAAAGGAAAATGACAAAAGACTACAAACACTATTGTCTCAAATAGTAGTGAAAAGAAGTTGAAGAGAAAAGCCTACTGAGAGGTTAGCCTAAGTTCTAGAAATGACAGAAAAAATACTGAGGACAGTTGTAGGTGAAACCAGGACAAGAAATAGATACTACAAGGAAAAGTAGTCTCATTGATATTGGTAGTAGAACCACTACATTTGGAATTCATCAGCTTAGTACCCTCTGTGAGGCAGTTGCAACAATATATGAGAAGAAAAAGTTGAGAAGAGTAGCTGGAGCAGAACAAGTATGTACAGGAGAAACCTATGCTTTAAAGGGAGACAATTTGAAAAAAAAGGAGCTCAGGTATGAATTTCCAAGTTAGCTCAAACAGAGGAAATTTACAAAAATATAAAGTTTGACAACGATTAGTATTATTAGCAAATAATCCACATAATCTACTGTAAGATTTGCAAAAAGAGATAAAAAGATATAGATCCATTAATAACCAGATAAAACTCTGCATTCTTAGCAATACATAATTCCACAACAAAACTGTAAAAATAATACTCATAAAACTTAATTCTACACATTATTTCTGAGAAAATATTAGATAACTATCAGAACTAGACATGAAATAATCCATTTTACATATTTTATGCATTTTTAAGAGTTTATGAAACAAACTGTCATAATTTACAGTGGTGATTAAATGGATTGGCCAGGGCCCCACAGCAAGAACATGTCAAAGTCAGGACTTGAACTCAGGTCTTCTTGATTTAAAACTGGCATTCTAACCACTATGTGTTCCCTTATAGCTACTGTATTAGAGGTTTGAGAACTCATGGGCTTTCTAAGACTTGTAGTTCAGATGGACAAGTGTTCCTTCACAGCCCTTGAAAGAGAGTTGGATTATTGAGATTTTTGAGCTAAAAGATGAACTTAACTCATACCTAGGAATTTTGAAAAAAGATAAACAGAAGCTGCAAAGAGAGAAGAATAGAGAAACTGCATGAAGTGACCAACTGCAGCAGTGAAAAATAAAAAAAGGCCACATGTTCAGCCCCCATCTGGGACATAATGAATTGAGCTGCAAAGAGCAGTAGCATCAGCAGAAGGGTAATGATTACTCACCTAGAGAAAGAAAGAGAGATAGCTGAGCTGTGGCAGAATAGAGATTTTGGTACACCATGAAATCTCTACAGGTGTCAAGGGACAAAAAACTCCAACTGAAGCTCTTTATTGTAATCATTTCCAGAACTGAAGGAAGTTCTGAAAGATGTAATTTTTCCTCGCTCTCCCTCCCTATGTCTATCTACTAATAGACACTGTTATAGGCTGTTTTCTTCTTTTTGGAAAATCTGAGTTGAGCCTTTTATCCAGATTTTGCTTCATATGAAGGTTGTTCATGAAGGCTTAATGGGGAAATGAGGAAGACAGGAGAGATTAGTTAGAAATACACCAAAATCTCAATTAGAGTAGAGAACAAAACTTCTGTTCAAATATTGGGAATTTTCATTACTGGGGGCTCTGAGCTATTATGATTTTATTAATAACATTTAGTCTGATATGAACTCTATAAAATATCAGAGAAAAGGACTACATAAACTTGAAGACTCAAGGCTAAAAGGTAAGCTAATTTTTGTAAGAGTGGAGTTGCTTAATGCTTCATCATCTGCCATGAGAGAAAAGGGAGACAAAGAGGGAATGGTAGTGAATGAAGAGGTCACACCCTGAATGGAACTTGTGGTAAGTGATAAGCAAGGCCTTGGAGAATTTAGATCCACCTTTTCCAATAAGGCCTTTAGCTGACCCACTGTGCTCTCCATAATGACACCTGTTAGCTACCCTATATTAATATATTAGTTAACTTTAAGCAGTTAGTTGTTAATTTTCACATTTCTGTGGTTGTTTAGATGACCCTACTACTTATTCGGGTCCTGAGGGGATAGGACCACTTACTAGTAGCTAAGCATAACAAAAAAAAAAATGAAAAAAAGTTATTGTCACACACAAAAAAGTCATTTTTCACCACAAAAAAGACGGCAGAGTAAAAGCAAGGACTTCCCGGAGCTCTCCCCCAAATCCCTCCAAATATCTGTAAAAATGACTCTAAAGAAATTCTAGAGCTATAGAACCCACAAAATGACAGAGTGAAACAAATCTCTAGCCCAAGACAACCTGGAAGGTTGACAAGAAAGGTCTTATTATACCAGGCTGGGAGTGGAGCACAGTACAGTGTGGGTTGCGCCAGCACAGATGGAGTTGAAGCAGGCCTCAGGAGACTGAATCAGAGGCAGCTGTGGTGGTTTCCAGACTTCTCAACCCAAAAATGCCAAAGACAACATAGAAGGTTGGTGGAAAAACACTGGCAGCTGCTTCCAGAGCTCCTGGCCCACAGATAGTGGGGGAATCAAGCCGCTGATTGGAGGGGGGATTGCAGGGATCTTTTTGCTAATGCTGAGACAGGATTCTCTTGCTTTGTTCTTCTTGGATCTGGGTCACAATCCTGGGTGGCAGTCCTTGGGGGAGGAGCAGCATTGGTGTGGCAGAGCTTGTGGCAGTTGTGGAGAGGGAATCCTCCTCACAGTTCCAAGGAAGAAAAGAGTGCCTGTGGTCACTCAGACCAGAGCACAGGCCAGGAGAGGAGCAAACACCTCTCCTTGGATACTACCATCTTAGAAGAACTAAAAATTTACAGGTGCCTAGAAGTATCTCTGACAACAGCTGCACAAAACCCCTGAAACCGGGGACAGAGCATCTCCACTCTGGAAGCAGAGCCTTACCTTGACAGAGAGCTCAAAAGTCAAGTAATTGGCTGGGAAAATGAACAAGTGTAAAATCTTACTTCGGTGACAAAGAAGATCAAAACGTACAACCAGAAGAAGACAAGAAAGTCAAAGCTCCTACATTCAAAGCCTCCAAGAAAAATATGAACTAGTCTCAGGCCATGGAAGAGCTCAAAAAGGATTTGGAAAATCAAATAAGAGAAGTAGAGGAAAAACTGAGAAGAGAAATGAGAGTGATGCAAGAAAATCATGAAAAAGGAGTCAACAGCTTGCTAAAGGAGACCCCCCCCCAAATACTGAAGAAAATAACATCTTAAAAATAGACTAACCCAAATGGCAAAAGAGGTCCAAAAAGCCAACAAGAAGAAAAATGCCTTAAAAAGCAGAATTGGCCAAATGTAAAAGGAGGTCCAAAGGATCACTGAAGAAAATAATTGCTTAAAAATTAGAATGGAGCAAATGGAAGCTAATGACTTTATGAGAAATCAAGAAATTATAAAACAGAACCAAAAGAATGAAGACATAGAAGACAATGTGAAATATCTCATTGGAAATACCACTGACCTGGAAAATAGATCCAGGAGAGATAATTTTAAAATGGTTGGACTACCTGAAAGCCATGATCAAAAAACAGAGCCTAGATAGGATCTTTCAAGAAATTATCAAGAACTGCCCTGATATTCTAGAGCCACAGAGCAAAATAGAAATTGAAAGAATCCACTGATTATCACCTCTTGAAAAAGATCCCCAAAAGAAAACTCCTAGGAATATTGTCCCCAAATTCCAGAGTTCCTAGGTCAAGGAGAAAATATTGTAAGCAGCCACAAAGAAACAATTTGAGTATTGTGGAAACACAATCAAGATAACACAAGATTTAGCAACTTCTACATTAAGGGATTGAAGGGTTTGGAATATGATATTCCAGAGGTCGAAGAAGCTGGGATTAAAACCAAGAATCACCTACCCAGCAAAACTGAGCAGAATCCTTCAAGGGAAAAAATGAATGTTCA
>JAQQSZ010013353.1:0-11777 GCA_028646595.1 Phalanger gymnotis | reverse complement strand
GAAGAGGGGAGAGAATTTGGAACTCAAAGTTTTAAAAAATAGATGTTCAAAAATAAAAACAAAAAAGTTTTTGCATGCAACTAGAAAATAAGATACACAGGCAATGGGGCATAGAAATTTATCTTGCCCTACAAGAAAGAAAGGGAAAAGGGGATGGGAGGGTAGTGGGCTGACAGAAGGGAGGGCTGACTGGGGAACAGGGCAACCAGAATATACGCCATCTTGGAGTGGGGGAGAGGGTAGAAATAGGGAGAAAATTTGTAATTCGAACTCCTGTGAAAATCAATGCTGAAAACTAAATATATTAAATAATAAAAAAATTTTTTTAAAAATCAAACTTTTCCTACAGGCAGTAAGAGGGGAATAGGGAAAGAAAGGGGGGGGGTTAGAAGGGAGGGAAGAAGGAGTAAGGGGAAAAGGGTAAGATAAGGGAGAGGGGTTGATAGGTAGGGAAGATTGAGGGAGGCAATGGTCAAAAGCAAAATTCTTTTGAGAATGGGAAGAGAGAAGGGAGAAATAATATCATAAATGGGGAGGGGAAGAATAGGATGGAGAAAAAGACACAGACAGTAATCATAACTGAGAATGTGAATTGGATGAACTCTCCCATAAAACAGAGGCAGATAGCAGAATGGATTAAAAACCATAATCCTACAATAAGTTGTTCACAAGAAACACATTTGAAATAGGGGGATATATGCAGAGTAGAGGTAAAAGCCTGGCATAGAATATATTGTGCTTCAGCTAAAGTAAAAGAAGCAGGCGTAGCAATCCTAATCTCAGACAAAGCAAAAGCAAAGATAAACCTAATTATAAGAGATAAGGAAGGAAACTATATCCTGCTAAAAGGCACCATAGACAATTAAATAATATCATTACTTAACATATATGCACCAAGTGGTACAGCATCCAGATTCTTAGGGGAGAAGTCAAGGAAATTACAGGAAGAAAGAGACAGCAAAACTATACTAGTGGGGGACCTCAGCCTCCCCCTCTCTGACCTTGATAAATCTAACCTCAAAATAAACAAGAAAGAAGTTAAGGAGGTGAATAGAATTTTAGAAAAGGTAGATTTGATAGACCTCTGGAGAAAACCAAATGGGGATAGAAAGGAATACACCTTTTTCTGAGCAGTACATAGCACATACACAAAAATTGACCATGTACTAGGGCATAAAAACTTCACAATCCAGTGCAGAAAGCCAGAAATAGTCAATGCATCCTTTTCAGATCGTGATGCAATAAAAATTATTTGTAATAAAGGGCCATGGAAAGATAGACTAAAAACCAATTGGAAACTAAATAATCGAATCCTAAAGAATGAATGGGTGAAACAACAAATCATAGAAACAGCAGTAACTTCATTCAAGAGGATGACAATAATGAGGCAACATACCAAAACTTATGAGATGCCGCAAAAGCAGTTCTTAGGGGAAATTTTATTCCTCTGAATGCTTACATGAATAAAATAAAGAAGGAGATCAATGAATTGGGCATGCAACTAAAAAAGCTAGAAAAAGAACAAATTGAAAATCCCCAATTAAATAACAAATTAGAAATACTGAAAACCAAAGGAGAGATTAATAAAATTGAAATCCAGAAAACTATTGAACTAATAAATAAAACTAAGAACTGGTTTTATGAAAAAAAAACAATAAAATTATGATAAACCTTTGGTCAATTTGATTTAAGAAAAGAAAAGAGAAAACCAAATTACCAGTATCAAAAATGAAAAAGGTTAATTCACCTCAAATGAAAAAGAAATTAAAACAATAATAGGAATTATTTTACCCAATTGTATGCCCATAAATTTGAAAACCTTAAGGAAATGGATGAATATTTACAAAAATATAAAGTGCCCAGATTAACATTAGAGAAAGTAAAATTCTTAAATAAGCCCACCTCAGAAAAAGAAATTGAACAAGCCACCAATGAACTCCCTAGGAAAAAATCTCCAAGCCAGATAGATTTACAAGTGAATTCTATCAAACATTTAGAAAACAATTAATTCAAATCCTTTATAGACTATTTGGGAAAATAGAGGGAGAAGGAGTCCTACCTAATTCTTTTTATGACATAAATACAGTACTAATTCCTAAACCAGGAAGAGCCAAAACAGAGAAAGAAAATTACAGACCAATTTCCCTAATAAATATAGATGCAAAAATTTTTAAATAAATTATTAACAAAAAAGATTATAGCAACTTATCACTAGAATAATACACTATGACTAGGTAGGATTTATTCCAGGAATGCAAGGCTAGTTCAATATTAGAAAAACTATCAGCATAATTGATCATACCAACAGCAAAACTAGCAGAAACCATATGACTATCTCAATAGATGCAGAAAAAGCTTTTGATAAACTACAACATCCATTCCTATTAAAAAATACTAGAAAGTATAGGAATAAATGGAGTCTTCCGTAAAATTATAAGCAGCATCTACCTAAAACCATCAGCAAGCATTATATATAATGGGAATAAGCTAGATGCATTTCCAATAAGATAGGGGGTGAAACAAGGATGTGCATTATCACACCTATTATTCAATTTAGTACTAGAAATGTTAGCTTTAGCAATAAGAAAAGAAAAAAGAAATTGAAGGAATTAGAATAGGCAAAGAAGAAACTAAGTTATCACTCTTTGCAGATGATATGATGATATACTTAGAGTATCCTAGAGAAGTAAGTAAAAAAATACTTGAAATAACAAATAACTTTAGCAAAGTTGCAGGATATAAAATAAGACCACATAAATCCATGGTATCCCTATATACTAACAAAGCTCAACATCAAGAGATAGAAAGAGAAATCCTATTTAAAGTTACTGTAGACAATATAAAATATTTGGGAGTCTACTTGCCAAGACAAACCTAGGAACTATATGAACATAATTATGAAACAGTTCTCACACAAATAAAGTCTGATCTAAATAAATGGAAAACGTCAATTGCTCATGGTTAGGTCAAGCTAATATAATAAAAATTACAATTTTACCTAAATTAATTTACTTATTTAGTGCCATACCAATCAAACTGTCAAAAAATTATTTTGTAGAGCTAGGTAAAATAATAACAAAATTCATCTGGAAGGGAATCAATGAAAAGAAATGCTAGGGAAGGAGGCCTAGCCATATCAGATATTAATCTGTATTATAAAGCAGCAATCATCAAAACTACCTGGTACTGGCTAAGAAATAGAATGGTAGATCAGTGGAATAGGTTAGGTACACAAGACACAGTAGTCAATGACTATAGTAATCTATTCATTGATAAACCCAAAGAGTCCAGCTTTCGGGATAAGAACTCACTATTTCACAAAAACTACTGGTAAAATTGGAAAACAGTATGGCAGAAATTGGGCATAGACCAATATCTTACTCCATATACCAAAATAAAGTCAAAATGGGTTCATAACTTAGATGTAAAGGCTGATAGTATAAGCAATTTGGGAGAGAAAGGAATAGTTTACCTGTCAGGCTTATGGAGAAGGGAAGAATTTATGACTAAACAAGAGACAGAGAACATTACAGACTACAAAATGGATAGTTTTGATTGTGTCAAATTGAAAAGTTTTTGTACAAACAAAGCCAATGCAACCAAGATTAGGAGGGAAACAGAAAACTGGGAAAGAATTTTTACAACCAGTGTCTCTGACAAAGGTCTTACCTCTAAAACATACAGGGAAGTGAGTCAAATTTATAAGAACACAAGTCATTCCCCAATTGATAAATGGTCAAAGGATATGAACAGGCAGTTTTCAGAGGAAGAAATTAAAGATATCTGTAGTCACATGAAAAAATGCTCTAAATCACTATTGATTAGAGAAATGCAAATCAAAACAACTCTCAGATACCACATTTCTCCTGTTAGATTGGCTAACATGTCAAAACAGGAAAATGATAAATGCTAGAGAAGATGTGGGAAAATTGGAATACTGTTGCATTGTTGATGGAGTTGCAAAATGATCCAACCTTTCTGAAGAGCAATTTGGAACTATGCCCAAAGGGCCATAAAAAAAAGTGCATACCTTTTTGCCCAGCAATATCACTTCTAGGGCTGTATCCCAAACAGATCATACAGGTGGGAAAAGGACCCATATGTACAAAAATATTTATAGCAACTCTTTTTGTAGTGGCAAAGAATTGGAAATCAAGGAAATGCCCATTAATCGGGGAATGGCTAAACAAATTGTGGTATATGAATGTAGTGGAATACCATTGTGCTACAAGAAATGAGGAGCAGATGGACTTCATAAGAACCTGAAGAGTCTCATATAATCTGATGATGAGTGAAGGGAGCAGAACCAGAACATTGTATACATTGCTTCTGTGATGACTAACTTTGATAGACTTGCCTCTTCTCAACAATGTAAGGTTCTAAGACAGCTCCAAAAGACTCATGATGGAAAAGGCTAACCACATCCAGAGAAAGAATTATGGAATGTGAATGCAGATTGAAGGAAACTATTTGTTCTCTCTTTTTTTCTTTTCTTTTATTTTTGGTTTTGTTACATCTTTCTCATGGTACATTTCATTGGTTATAATTCTTCTTTACAACTTGATTGTTGGGAAAATAAGTTCATTGTGAAGTTATATGTAGAACCTATATTGGATTACATGCCGTCTTGAGGGGGGGAGAAAATTTGGAACTCAAAAACTTGTGGAACTAAGTGTTGTAAACTAAAAAAATAAATTAATTTTAAAAATAAATTGGTTATTTAAGATTCTATTAAGACATTTAGGTGGCATAATGGGTAGAATGCCAGGCCTGGAGTCAGGAAAACCTGAGTTAAAGTCCAGCCTCAGACACTAGCTATGTGACCCTGGGAAAGTCACTTTCCCTCTTCTGCCTTAATTTCCTTAACTACAAAATAAAGATAAATAATGGCACCTACCTAACATGTCGTTGTGAGGATCAAATGAGATAATATTTGTAAAGCACTTAGCATAGTGCCCAGCACATAGTAGGTGCTTAATAAATACTTGTTCCTCTGTTGAAAACCTCTAGTGTGGAAGACCTCATTACTCTCTGGAGCAGCCCATCCACTTTCAAATAACTCTAATTGTTACAAACACCTTCATTGAGCATACATGTAGGCTAACCTCTCTAACGTTAACAATCAGAAAATGACTGAATGAAGTTATCCTTGTTGCATCTATTAAGGAATCTTTTATGAGCCCTGTGAAATAGCAAAAATTGTGAAAGCAAAACCAAATCAGTGTAATGCTTGGTGGAAGATTCAATGAACTTCATGATCCCGAGAGCATTCACAGTTGAAACTAGCATGAAGACAACAAATAGATGGAAAATGAATTTAATATATCGACTTTATAATTATTTATTTTTATCATCAGCAATGGACAAACCACTATCTTTAGATCCTAACGCTTTAGTTTTCCATATACAAGATGATGAAAGATAAAGGGGACTTAAGAAAATGAAGCTGAACAAATGGCCAGGCCAGACCAAGTGCACATTGAGGAGATCCCAAACAAGGCAACATGAACTCAGAATCTGGGAGGGGTCACTCTACAAGACATCTCAGGGTAGGGAGGATGAAATGGGGAAAATATTACTATCTCCAAAAGATAACGGAGAGAATATTTTTAACTACTAACCTATGTGCTTACCTGTCTCATCTTTATAAAAATTTTATGAGAACAATCCCAATGTGTGTTGAAGGTGTCCTCAACATAAGAAGGTAACAAATAGGTAGCCTTTTATAGAAGATTTTTCTATAGCAAGGTACTTCTTTAGAGTTAACATGGTTAATTGAAAGGTGCAGAGGATACAAGAATTATTTTTATTGTTGCTGATTTTTAAAAAGCAATAGACTAGAACAAAATACAGCCATGCATATGTTAAGATCATTCAAATTTAGTTATACCTTCCTGATAACCAGATTTGTTCCATCCTTCCCAGTCCAAAAGGGATTTCTCCTTGGCACAGAAAACAGAATCAAAATGTAGGATTAGTAGTCCTGGTTTCTCTTGTTTTGTGTTATTCTCCAAGTCAAGCATTAGCTATATCCTTTCTATGATTTTCATCTTGCTTCCAAAATAGCTAAAAAGAAAAAGTCTCCCTTTGCCCCACAATAATGTATCAACCACTGCCTTCTACATGCAAAGTATCATGCAGCAATCTGCATCAAGCACTATAATAAGAAAAAAATTATAGGATTTTAGTCATTTGTCCATTGGGCCATTTTGCTTTGGGCAAATTGGGATGTGATTTACAAAAAGAGCTTCCAACAAATGCCTCATAGTCAGATCTCATTTAGTCTTTATATCAGCATAAAAGAGTTTCTAATTTCCTCATTATCCTTCCAGTATTTAATTCTCACCTAATTTCACTGATCATAGCCTTCATTTTCCTAGAGAATAAATAGCCTTAGAATGTTATGCATATATGAATCATGATAAATATCATTTAGCAAGCAACTTGGTTAAACAGGCCACAAGACCCAGACCTCCCTGTGGAATAGCTTGATATCACTTAGGCACTATGACAGTGATAGCCAAAGCCTAATTTGGAGATAGTCTTATCCTTTATTTTTGTCCTCATCCTCTTTCACTTATTAATTCAACAAATGTTTATTGAATACCAACAATGTTTGTGAAAATTATGCTAGGCATTGTAGGAGATACAAAGATGAATACAACATTACCTCTGCTGTGATAGAGTTTATAATTTTGGGAGATACATGAGTTGAATATACCAATAATCACAACATAAGGCAACAGGTGCCTAAAGAGGTATGGTTAGAATTAAACACTCAAGGATGTAGGAAGTAACATCCATGATAAGGGAGAAAAACATAAGCAAAGACATGGACAAAAGAAAGACAAGATCATTTTGGAGAATGGCCCAATGCAGTTTGCCTGGCTCACTACTTTGTTCACATTTGGAAAAGTAGGTTAGGGCCCTCTCACAGCATCACAGATTTTCAGGGTTGCAAGAATGTTAAAAATCATGACCCAATGTGTACCTGAACAAGAGTCATCTCTGCAAAATCTTTTATGAGTGATCATCCAGCCTCTGCTTATTCTGTGATGAGAAACTCAATTCTTTGCTAAGACAATCAATTCCACTTTGGGATGTCTCTATTTTTTAGGAAGTCGTTTTTCTCCCCTTACATAAAGTCTAAATTTTTCTCCTCTGAAACCTCCACTTATTATTTCTAGTTATGTTGTAATGTTCCAACAAGAACAAGCCTATTTCTGGTTGTTCAATTGTTTGGTTGTGTCCAACTCTTTGTAACCCCATATGGGGTTTTCTTGACAAAGATACTGGAATCGTTTGTTATTTCCTTCTCCAGTGCATTAGGCAAACAGAGATTAAGTGTCTCATCCAGGTTCACATAGATAGTAAGTGTCTGAGGCCATACTTGAACTCAGGTCTTCCCGACTCCAGGCCTAGCACTCTATGACAGATTTTCAAGTAAGGGATAACAGCCTTCATGCCTTACCTAAGTCTTACGTTCTTTGGGCTAAACATCCTTACCTCTTTCAAGTAATATGGTCAACTCACCCCATGTTGGACATCTTTCTCTGAACCTATTCCAGTTTTCTAATGTAGTTCCTTAAATGTGACTCCCAGAATTGAACATAATAGCCTAGATATGATGGGACCAACACAAAGTATTGTGAGACTATCACCTATCTCATTCTGTATATTAGGCTTCTACTGACATAACTGAAGATCGTGCTGTTTGTGAGGGTAAGGCTGCTATGATACACTGTTTACTTATATTGAAGTCCACTAAAATACCAATTTTTCATAAAAGCTGTTAACTCTATATATTTGATATTTTTAATCCAAATGTAGGGCTTTAGTCTACCTCTATTAAATGTCATTATGAAAGGTCTCCAAATATGCCCATTTCTCTACCTATGATGCACAGTTGGATGGAAAATGAGCTTCTCCATCAGTCTATACCTTGGATAGACAGAGCAGAAGGATCCTAGGAAAAAGAAAATAGAATAGATTTCATTTGGGAAATTGTATGCTGTTTTCAATGACTGTAAGCTGCTCCTTGATTAAAAATAATCCTAGTTTTCTGACTCTATTATTCTCTATCAACTCTAAAGAATCAAAATTGTGAGTGACCTAAGAGATAATGGAAAAAAAGCAAAGTGAAGGTACTTAGTCTGTAGCTCATTAGCAAAGATGGCTTACATGCAAGAAAGTTTGAAGGGATGAGAAAGCAAGAGAGTTAATGAAACCAACATAGGTTCCTAGACCTGGAGCTAAAAAGAACATTAGTGGTCATCTTGTCCAACTCCCTCATTTTATAGATGAAGAAAGTGAAACCTAGAAGATTTAAGTGAATTCCCCAAAGTAACAGACATACATAGTAAGTAGCTGATGCAGGATATATGCTCAGGAATCTTCAGAGGCCAAAGCTAACAGAGAAAGGAAGGTGGGGTGAAGGAATAAGTATTTATGAAGCCCCTACTATGTACCAGGAACTTTATAAGTCTTATCCCATTCGATCCTTATAACTTTCCTGTGAGGTAGGTGATATTACAATCCCCATTTTACTAGAAAGATACTGAGAAAGATAGATGTTAAGTGTCTTGCCCATGTGCCATCTACCTGGCAACATTCAGTTATATCATATTGCCAAGTAAAGATTCCTTACATTGGAGGGAGAGTGAGTGAGTGAGAGAGAGAGAGAGAGACAGAGACAGAGACAGAGACAGAGAGAAAGAGAGAGAAGGAGAGAAAAGGAGAGAGAGAGAGAGAGAATACTTTAAGACTAGAGTTAGGGAGAAAGAGTAGGGACTAGCCAAAGATCAAGTGCAGTAGTCTTTGGCATAGAGGTGCCAGCTGTCAACCAGTCTAATACTAAAGAAAACTTTTGTTACAAAAGAAATACTCCAGGGTTCGAACTACAAATATTTACTAATTATCCTTCACCTGAAATAGCCCATATTCCCTTCATTTTTTATTCACTAAATTCCCCTTTCCTCAGCTTTTTCATTTCCAGGGTGCTCCGAGACATTCAACTCCCAGCAAGTCAGCTTCTAAAATTTATTACTTTATTATGCCAGTAGGTGGCAATGTAGTACAACTTTAGGATACTATATAACTAAAGGTAATTGACTCAAGGACAAAGACACTAATACTGTACATGTTTAGAAAGGAAAGGACATTTGCTTCCAAGTAAATAACAAAATTTGTAACTTAGGCATCCACATAAAACATTCCCTTTTTCATTTAAAGAATTGGCTTATTCCTGGTGTACAGTACATCAGTGTTCATAATGAGAGGTTCCTCCATGAATATTCAGTGACAAAGGAACTGAGAGCAAGGGAGGTTACCCAGGGTTGGAGCAGGAACTTGGAACTAGTCTTTGAGCTACAAAAATTACTACTTTCCCCCCACCATACCTTACTGTCTTACAAGTATAGAAACTTGTCCTTCAAAACACTTGCCTTGTGTAAGTCTATATACTGATTACAAGGATGCTGTCATTGCTTAAAGTATTTCAGAATTCCTCTTTTGAAACTGCCATCAAGCTCAGTTTCTGAGCCACTGAAGAAAATCAATTTCTTTACTTCATAGGAACACCTTGGTTTTGACCCAATATGGGACACCAGCTTGATCACTCACATTTTTCAACATATTTGACTTTGAATGATTTTTGTCTATTTCCAAAATTTTATCTGTCATAATATGAAAACTTGACAACACCAAGGCATATGTTTTAAAATGTGATGCAGGCTACTGATACTTACCGTATGTTTTCCCTACACACACTGTCTGTGCTGGCTGCTTTTGCCAAAGCATATGAGTGCAGAACTCTCTAAATGGTACCAACAATCACTCTTGAACTTTCGCAAACAAGTGTGGCTTATCTTGCCACTCCATTCCATAATTAAGCATGAATTGTTATTGTTTTTGCTCAGTCTTGTTCAATTCTTCATGACTCCATTTGTGTTTTTTCTTGGCAAAGATACTAGAGTGGTTTCCCATTTCCTTCTCCAGCTCATTTTACAGATGAGAAAACTGAGGCAAACAGGGTTAAGTGACTTACCCAGGGTCACACTGCTAGTGAGTGTCTGAAGCCAGATTTGAACTGAATTCTTCTTGACTTCAGGCAGGGTGCTCTATCCACTATGCCACTATAAGGCACTGTGCTAAATAAAGAATATAAAAACAGAAAAATAATCTCTACCATCAAAGAGCTTACATTTACTATGGTAGATAGAATGTTTTAACAGAGAAATACAATAAAATATGAGGAAGGAGATAACTTACAACTAGGCAGGGATTCTTAATGTTTTTATGTGTCATGGACCTTTTGGTAGTCAAGTGAAGTGTATGGTTCCCTTCTCAGAATATTATCTTTTAAAATTTTTATTGATTTATTTGTTTTTAGTTTTTAACATTCACTTCTATAAGATTTTGAGTTCTAAATTTTCTCCTCCTCCCTCTGCTCCTCCCTCTCCAAGACAGTGTGCAATCTGATATAGGCTACCTGTACAATCATAGGATATTATTTTTAAATACAAAAAATAAAATATATAGAATTACAAAGGAAACCAATTATCTTGAAATACAATTATCGAAGTATTGAAACAAGTTAATGGATTCCAGGTTAAGAGACCCTGAACTAGGGAAATCAAGAAAGATTTCCCCTATCAGGTCACACCTGAATTGACTTGAAGATCAAATTAAGGATTATAAGAGGTCGAGTTGCAGAGAGGGTATACCAGAAAGTGTGCAAAGGCAAAGAGATGGGAAAGAAGATGTTCAGTTTAGAGACTAATGAGTAGGCCAGTTTGGAAGATAGAAGCTTAAAAAGGAGTAATATGAAAGTAATCTGGAGTGGGAGGATGAAGGCAATCTGCGAAGGGTTTTAAATGTTTTAAATGAAGAGTTCATATTAATCCAAGAGGCAACAGGGGGCTACTGAATATTTTCTAGTAGGGTAGTAATATGGTTAGATCTCTGCTTCAGGGAGATAATTTTGTCAACCATTTAGCCCACACTATCAGTGAAATAAAATAATGATTAAGGGGGGCGGAGCCAAGATGGCAGCTGGAAAGCAGTGACTGGTGTGAGCTCCCCACCAAGTCTCTCCAAAAACCTATAAAAAAATGGCTCTGAACCAATTCTAGAGCTGCAGAACCCACAAAGTGGCAGAGGGAAGCAGGGCTCCAGCCCAGGACAGCCTGGATGGTCTCAGGGTAAGGTCTGTCCCACAAGGAGCTCCCAGCTCCCAGCTCCCAGCTCCCAGCTGAGGGGAGCGGAGCTGAGCCCAGCAGAGCCCAGCGTGTGTGGCGCGGACCAACCCCAGACCGACCAGACCTGCAGCCAAGCGGAAAGTGCCCTACAGTCATGAATTACTGAGCTGTGGCATCTACCAGACCTCTCAACCTACAAAGAGCAAAGACAACAGAGAAGGTTACTGGGAAAAGCTGCGGAACTGAGTTTGCGGTTCAGCCACCGCCCCTGGGGCAGCAGAGGTGGGGCAGCTTTAGAACTACGACTGCAGTTGCTTCTGCCCCAGGCCCACCTGGTGGGAGGAATTAAGTGGCTGATCAGAGCAGGAGTGAACAGCCTGCTGAAGATTTAAGCCCAGTCCTGGTTGGGGGTTCTTGGGGAAGGAGGAGTGCTGGTGAGACAGCGCATCCGCCCAAGCGTGGAACATAGAACTCTTTAGTCTACCAGCAGTCATACCCTGCTGAAAAACTCAAGGGTTAAGTAAGTTGGCTGGGAACATGGCCAGGTGGTGAAAACACACCCAGATTCAGTCTCAGACT
>JAQQSZ010013351.1:0-11778 GCA_028646595.1 Phalanger gymnotis | reverse complement strand
CTGGGCCTGGAGTCTTTTTGTCAAGATGTCGGAATGGGGAGGCTGTTTCATGGTTCTGCTGTGGTGGGGCCTAAATAAATTTCTTGTTGTTTTCTCCTTAGAGAACCTCTCATACCTTGCGATTTTGAACCATTCAAACATATACATGATTATATTTAAGATATAAATTCGGCCTTCCTACTACAGTCACACAGCTAGTTCATGTGTTAAGTGTCTGAGGCTAGATTGAACTCAGGTCTTCCTGACTCAATGTCCAGTGTTCTACTCACTGTGCCACCTAGCTGCCCCTTTCATGAATATTTTTATTCAAAATCTGGACATTTACAGGCAGGACTTATCCCCTGCTTGGAAATTCTGTATTCTTAGCTCTAGGACCACTCCAACATATGCCCTTAAAACATCCTGGGAGCGGCCCAATATTCAGCGTTCCAAGGGCCTACCAAGAAGTGAAACTTTTTGTTCTAAGGTCTCACCCTATGATGGTTGACAGTTTTAAAAAAAATTGGATTATCATTACAATGCACATGAGTCTAATTGATATTCTGATTTTAAAACATAAGTCTTGTCCTTTATATGTCTTAGCTTTGTAAAATCTTACTTTATTGTCCAAAAATATTCTATATTCAATATCATTAATAATCATATCAATAGCAGTCTTTACCAAAAAAATAACTGCCAGGAATTGCATTTCTTTCTGTGTGAAGGTTTTGAGGTTATTTTTTGGCTAGTCAAAAAAATAGTATTCTCACTATGCCCTTTTCACAGTATCTTTATTATATATATGTGTGTGTGTGTGTAATATAAATTAAACTGGACTAAACTATTGATCTCCTATGAAAAATATTTTTAAAATTACCTAAAAACGGCCAGTATTCAGGACCATTAGCAATACATACATACATACGAGAATACATCCTTGACATTTATGAGATTTTCCACTGTAAGATGCCTTCGGAGCCAATTATTTCTGCTCTTAGAGACCTCCAAGCTATCCACTATCTTGGGTTTTCTGGGACCTCTGAAATATGACTCTTGAGCTGAATGTATTTCTTTGCTCTGTTATCCCTTCTTCTAAGTACTGTTTCATTCTCTTCCCTATGGCTCTTCTCTAAACCTGCCATCTTATGCGCTAAAATACCAATGCTTCTAACAATTTCCATTTTCAACCCCTGTTGTAAAGTCTCCCAAATCTGACATTGCAGCTTCTACAGCCTCATCCAGTTGAGGACATGGGGACATGCAGAAATGGGACTTATGTCTTATCTAGAAAATTTGGTATTCTTTACTCATAGCTACCTTCAACTCTCCCCCTTGAATGGTCCTTGGAAGGCCAGACATTCAGTGTTTTAAGGAACTTCCCAGATCTGACATTTTCAGTACTAAGACCATATCCTCTTGTGATCTATAAGGGTTTTATTCATTTTTAAATTATTGGATTATTATTACAATGCATATGTCTCTAATTGTAATAATGATTCCAAAACCAAATTCTTTTATGAATCTTCGGTATATAGCACTTTTTTGGCCAAAAATACTCTATATTCATTATGATTAAAAATAATATCAATAGCAAATAAATCCTTGCCATTCTCATATTCCATTCTAAGGTCCCTAACAAATAAGATTATTTATGTTCTCTAAGCCCTCCCAGCAATGGCCTATAACCGTTTTTAGGACACACTAGATCTGATCTTTGTAAGGGTGTTCTAAGGGCTCTCTTTGCTCCTATATTCCTTCTAAATGCTCTCCTACCTCTCTTGTTCTCTTCTTCATGGCTACTCCAAGGCCTGACATTCTGTGCATTTAGAGCTGAAGAGGGCCTTTGGCATCATGTAGTCCAGTCACTTCATTTTACACATGAGAAAAGAGGCCCAGAGAGGTTAGGTGGAAACTTCTGGAACATTCACCAATGGGTAAACTTGTGTATGATGTTAGTGTCACAGTCGAATGATAGGTGGCTGCGTCAGGGTAAGCCCTTACCTTTTGTGAACAGCATTACTATTGGCCTGTAGGGGTTTAAAATGCCCTTATATTTTATGGGGTGGGACAATTCTTTCCAGTAGATCTTAGCTCCTCATCAATGAGTCATTAAATTAGTAGACACTACCTCCCTGGGCATTTCATTTCCTTGCTTTATCAATATATATTGTACTCCCAGGGAGCTGTGGACATAAAGGAGCCCCCTTCTGCTTTTTTTCCCTTAACAATAAAAAACATTTACAAAAATGACAGGATTTACCAATATTGAATGCTGGGAGTAATTTGCTGGGAATATTTCATCTTCATCTTCTCATCACTGTGAAATTAGCAAACTCATGTTTGTGATCAACTGCTTCATTAATTTCACATAGAAAAATAATAAAGAATAAATTGCCCTCCTACTCTAAGTTAGAAACTTAAATAAAGTTAAAAAACAGACAAATTTGAGCATCTAAACCAAATTACCAAAAATCGGTGCTTTGGCCTGAAGAGAAACCTCCTATGTCAAAAGCCAAGGCAAACTTGATTTTTGCAAGTTGAGTAGCTAAACAGAGAGATACCCAAGTACAAGAAAGCTCTGCTGGACCCAAGGTTCCCAGAATCTTTTTACATTGCCATACTAGGTCAGTAGATGGCAGCAGATTTTCATCATATAAGGAACCTTTTTGAAACCCCTCCCCCACCTGGGCCACAGACATCTCTAATTTAGAACATCTGAAGAATTCCTTTATTTTCCCTTTTATTTTTTTAAACTGTTAATCCAAGAAAGAGAGTCTTTTGCCAACCTGTGAATTATAATGTTTGATTTTATTTTGGCCAAAAATTCTCTGTATTCATTATCATTAACAGTAATATCAATGGAAGTCTTTATCAAGGGAGGAACTGTAGGGAACTACATTTGTTTTGGTGTGCAAATTTTTAGGGTAGTTGAGGGTTTTGGGGGGTAGTCAAAAAATAGTACTTTCATGGTATCCTTTTGCATTGTGTTTCAACACGTGAGGGTATTTTATTTTATTTTGGAGGGGGAAGGCAGGGCAATTGGGGTTAAGTGACTTGTCCAAGGTCACATAGCTAGTGTGTCAAGTGTCTATGGCAGGATTTGAACTCAGGTACTCCTGACTCCAGGGCTGGTGCTCTACTCACTGTACCACCTGGCTGCCCTGATATGAGGATATTTTAAGGGTAATATAAATTCAATTGGAATAAAGGACTGATTTCCTATGAAAAATCTAAAATGACCTTGTTTCTTAAGTCCCTCCAAACTGGCCAATATTTTAGCCAAGAGTATATATGAAAAAAAATTCTTGCATTAATGATGTTTTTCATTTTAAGGCCTCTTTCAGACCACATTATTTGTGTTCTCAGGGCCCTCCTGTGTATGGCATATGGCAGTTTTTAGGACAGTCCAACTCTCAGAACTTGTGTTCTAAGAGCTCTCCTTGCTCTGATCTAGCTTCTTCCAAGTGCTCTCCTCCTCTCATTCTCATCTCCATGGCTACTCTCAGGCCTGACATTCTGTGTGGTCAAATCCTCCTGCTTCTGACCATTTCCCTTATCAGCTTTTTTTTCTCCAAAATTGCTGAAGATCCATTTTTAAATAGCAATGGAAATAGCAGTCTTTACTAAAGAAAGATATACAGGCAATTGTACTTGTTCTAGTGTCCGGGTTTTGTGGGATTTGAGGTTTGGGTTTTTTTTGGCTAGTTAGAAACTGCACAGTAATCTTACCAAAAAATTTTGGCAGTTCGTTTCAATATGTGTTTTTTTTTCTTTTTTGCTTCTATTATGGCTTACTGATGCATAATATAATTTATATTGGAATAAATGAATGATTTCACATGATAAATCTAACTTATTGTTTTAATTAAGAATGGCCAATATTTGGGCTCAGTAGTTCAGTAGTTCATTTGTTTCCAACTCTTTGTGACATCATTGACTTCCCTTCTATCCACCACTCTCTCTCAAAGTCTGTCCAAGTTATGTTTGTTGTTTCCATGACACTATCTATCCATCTCTTCCTCTGCCATTTGCTTTTGCTTTTGCCTTCAATCTTCCCAATATTAAAGTCTTTACCAATGAGGCCAATCTTTTCATTATGTAGCCAAAGTACTAAAACTTCAGCTTCAGTATTTGGCCTTCCAGTGAATAGCCTAAATTAATTTCTTTCAGCATTGACTGATCTGATCTCCTTGCTGTTCAATGGACTAAGACTAGAGATGAAAATCCATCCCTGGCATGGGTGAGATTTTCCACTCTAAGGTCCATTCTAGAGGAGATGCTTGATGTTCTTAGAGGCCTCCCAACTGTACCATACAGTGGTTTCTAGGACACTCCAAGTTCTGACTTTTGGAGTTCTAAGAGATCTCCTCACTCTCTGATATCCTTGCTTCTCAGTGGTGTACTACCTCTCTCATTCTCTTCTCCATGGCTATATCAAGTCCTGTTATTCTTTCTGGTCAAATTCCACTGCTTCTAACTATTTCCTTCATCAACCCCTGATCAACTCCTTCTCTCTCTGTTCTAGTAAGTTACAACATTGAGTTTCTGTCTTCTGTACCTGATCTGCTTCAGGATTCTGGAATCAATATTTCCTTCTAGCTCAGATATTCTAGGTTCTATGTGTCTTCCCAAATCTAATCCTTTGGCTCCACTTTCTATTCAAAATTGTGACATCTGGAAGGAGGAATTGATCTGAGTAAGAAAATTCTGTATTCTAAGGTCTCAGCCATCTCCTTGAAATACAAGTGAAAACCCAGTTATTCAGTGTTCTAAGGATCTTCCAAGTCCTGACATTTTGGGTTCTAAGGCTACGCCTTCTAATGTTATATAAAGTTTCTTAAATTTTTAAGATGGATAACAATATTATTACAATGTACAGTAGCATTATGAAGACCCTGATTTTGAAACATAAGTCTTATCGCTTATCAGTGGAAAAAGACGCTACATTCATTTGAATGTATAGTAATATCAATAGTAGTCTTTACTAAAGACGGAAAAGTATGGTATTGCATTTGTTTTGATGTGTAGGCTTCTAGGGTTTTTGAGGGTTTTTTTTTGGGGAAAGGTGATAGTCACAAAATAGTACTTCCATGATATCCTTTTGCATTATGTTTAAAAATGTTTGATTTCCTTTTAAGCATAATTTGAATTTAGTTAGAATAAAAAACTGATCTCCCATGAAAAATCTCAAATTGCCTTGTTTCTTAATTTCCTTCAAATTGACCAATATTTTAGCCAAGAGTGTACATGATCATAAATCTGGAATTAATGATATTTTCTATTCTAAGCCCCCTTCCAGACTCCATGAGTTCTGTTCTCTGGACCGTCCTGGTTTATGGAATATTTTAGTATACTCCAAGTCTGACCTTTTATGTTCTTAGAGCTCTCCACCCTCTGATCTAGCTTCTTTCAAGTGCTTCTCCTTCTCTCATTCTCTTCTCCATGGCTGCTCTCAGGCCTGACATTCTATGGACTAAAATCCCACTGTTTTGATAAGTTACATTCTCAGCCTCTGAATATCTTCCAGTTTTTGGAGGTAATCAGAGTTAAGTGACTCGCCCAGGGTCACACAACTAGTAAATGTCTGAGGCTACATTTGAACGCAGGTCCTCCTGACTCCAGGGCAGGTGCTCAATCTACTGTGTCTCCTCTCCCACTTTCTCTGTTCCAGTTTGTCTTAATAGTGACATTTCAAATTTTACAGCCTAAAAAAGGCCCAGATTCTGGATTGGAAATTCCATCAGGGTCAGATGTTCTAGCTTTTAAGTACCTTCCCTGATCCCCTATTCTGGTTTCACTTTCCACTTCCTATTGGTACACTCAGAGGCAGGATTCAACTCCTAGCTCAGACATTCTAGATCCATATTATCAACAACTTTCAAAATTCTCAGATGGAAGGGAGCCTCAACATTTAGTATTCTAGGGACCATCCAAGACATGGCATTTTTTGTTCTAAAACCATATCATGATAACTTGTGTCAAGGTCTTATTTTTAATTTTTTTAATAGGATTATTATTGCAATATATTGGTTTTAATGAAATGATGAATTCCAAATAGAATTCTTCTTCCTAAAAAACTCTCCATATTAAAAATCTGCTTTATTTTTTCAAAATCGCTGAAGATCCAGAAACAGCATTCTTTACAAAAGAAAGAAATACATGCAACTGCATCAATTGTGGTGCCCTTGATTATGGGATTTAGGGTTTTTTTTTGCTAGGCAAAAAACACACAATAATCTCACCAAAGTTTTGGTAGTTTATTTCAACATGTGTGGGGTTTTTATTTTTTCTTTTTATTTCTATTATGCAACACAGATGCATAAAATAATTTATACTGGAAAAATTGAATGATCTCACATGAAAATTCTACCTTCTCATTGTTTAAATTAATTAGAGATGGCCAATATTTGGGACTGTTAAGAATATTTGCTGTTCTTTAGTCATTCTGTTGGGTCTGACTCTTCCTGCTCTGAAGGACCATATCCATGCCAGGGCCTTCCCTGCTATCATCCATTCTCCATCAAAGTTTGTCAAGTTCTGTTCCTAGTTTCCAAGATGCTATGTATCCATCTCTTCTTCTGCCACCTAATTTTGCTTTTGCTCTCAAACTTTCCTGATATCAGGTTTTTTTTTTAAGTGAGCTCCATCTTTCATTGTGTGGCCAAAGTATTGAAACTTCAGCTTCAGTGGCCTTTCTGTGAGTAGCCTGAATTAATTTCTTTCATTATTGACTGATTTGATCTCCTTGCTATGCAATGGACTAAAACTAGAGATGAAAATCAATCTTTGACGTGGTTGAGATTTTCCTCTATGAGACCTTTAGTGTTCTAAGAAATCTTCTCTCTCTCTAATATCCCTCCTTCTAAATATTCTCTTGCTTCTCTCATTCTCCTCTCAATGGCTACTCCAAGTCTTGTCATTTTTTCTCATCAAATCCCATTATTTCTGACCATTTCCTTTATCAGCCCTGGAGCACCTCCTTCTCTCACTGTTCTAAAAAGTCCAACACTGACTTTCTAAGTTCTATGTGTTTTTCCCAATCTAATAATTGGTCTTTACTTTCCGTTAAAAATCAGGGACTTGAGAAGGAGGAACTGACCCTGAGCAAGAAAATTCTATACTCTAAACTCTCAGCCACCTCCAGCATACATCCTTGAATGATAATTGGAAACCCAAACATTCAGTGTTCTAAAGACTTTCCAAGTCTTGACATTTTGGGTTCTAAGGCTGCAGGCCTTCAATGATCTATAATGATTTTTAAGTTTTTAAAATTGATGTCATTATTATTATAGTACACCAGAGCATCCTAATTTCAAAATATGTCTTATCCTTTATCAGTTCTAATTGTATTGCATCTTATTTTTGTGGAAAAAGACTCTCCACTCATTAGAATGAATGGTAATATGAATAGCAGTCTTTAACAAAAAAGTAAGGGCATGAAATTACATTTGTTTCAGTGTACAAGTTTTTAGGGTATTTGAGGGTCCTAGGGGTAGTCACAAAATAAATGGTGCTTTCATGATATCTTTTTGCATTGTGAAATATTTAAAAAAATCATAATACAAATTCAGTCAGAATAAAGGACTGATCTATACAAAATCCAAAATTGCCTTCTTCGTCAATCTTCAAACTGGCCAATATTTTAGCTAAAAGTACTTATGAATAGTGTGTAATAATGAATGAATTGCATTAATGATATTTTCCATTCTAAAGATTCTTCCAGACCACATGATTTATGTTCTCATAACCCTGCCATGTATGGAATATGGAAATTCTTAGGACACTCTAGGTCTGATATTTTGTGTTCTAAGAGTTCTCCTTACTCTGATATACCTTCTTCGAAGTGCTCTCCTTTTTCTCTCATTCTCTTCCCCACAGCTACTCTCAGGCCTGATAGTCTGTGTGCTAAATCTATCCTAAAAAATAAATTCAAATTTAGGTCTATCTCATAAGGACAATCTACCATCTTCTGGTTTAATAAATGACCTATAGCAGATCAATATTTGAGTCAACTAAGAATATGTATAAAAAGAAATCATTGCCGTTTATGACATTTTCCATCCCAAGGCCCATTCAGAGCTCATAATTTCTGTTCTCAGAGAACACCTAGCAATTAAACATGGTGATTTTCAGGAGATTCCAAGATCTGCTTTTTGGAATCTCAGATGACTTTGTCCTCTGTTGTCCTTTCTTCAAAGTGCACGCCTACTTCCTTCATTCTCTTGACCATGGTTAAGGCCCGTTCTAGAGCAGATGATTGACCTTCTTAGAGTCCTGCCAGCTCTCACGCACAGTGGTTTCTAGGACACTCCAAGTTCTGACCTTTGGTGTTCTAAGAGACCTCCTCTCTCTCTAATGTGTCTCCTTCTTGATGTTTTCCTACCTCTCTCCTCTTCTCCATGGCTCCTCCAAGTCGTGTCTTTCTGTGTGGTCAAATCCAACTGGTTCTGACCATTTCCTTTATCAGCCCAGACACAACTCTTTCTCTCTTCTAGTAAGTCCCAACACTCACTTTCCAGCTTCTATATCTTATCTATTTCAGGATTCTGCGGTATATATTTCCTTCTAGCTCAGATATTTTCAATTCTATGTGTCTTTCCTGATCTAAGACTTTGGCTTCACTTTCCATTCAAAATTGGGACCTTGATAAGGAGGAATTGACCCTGAACAAGAAAATTCTGTACTCTAAGCTCTCTGCCGCTTGAAACATATGGCCATGAAAGATAAGTGGAACCCAGATATTCAATGTTCTAAGGACCTCCCAACTCCTGGGTTCTAAGGGTGCATGCTCCAATGATCTATAAGGATTTAAACATTTTTTGACTTATAAGGATTTTTAATTTTTAAAATTAACATCACCATTATTAAAATGCATGGGAACGTTACTAATATCCTGATTTTGAAACTTAAGTCTTGTTCCTTATCAGTCCTCATTGTACTTCATCTTCTTTTTGTAGAAAAAGACCCTCCATTCTTTAGAACGAATAGTAATATCAAAAGCAGTCTTTACTAAAAAAGGAAGGGCGTGGAATTGCGTTTATTTAGATGTGCAGATTTTTATGTTTGTTTAGGGCTTTTGAAGGATAAGGGGCTGGTCAAAAAGTAGTATTTCCATGATATTCTTTTGTATTATGTTTAAAGATGTGATTTTTGTTTAAGTATAATATAAATTTAATCAGAATAAAAGATTGATCTCCTATGAAAAACTAAAGTTGCCTTGTTTCTTAATTTCCTTCAAACTGGCCTATATTTTACCCAAGAGAATACATGTTCATAAATCCTAGAATTAATAATATCTTCCATGTCAGACCACATGATTTATGTTCTCAGGAACCTCCTGTGTTTGGTATTTGGAAGTTTTTAGAACACTCCAGGTCTGACCCTTGTTGTTCTAAGAGCTCTCCTCACTCTGACAGAGCCTCTTCCTAGTGTTCTTCCTTCTTTCATTCTCTTTTCCATGGCTACTCTTAAGCCTGACATTCTATATACTGAAATCCCACTGTTTTGATAAATTATTTCCGAACCTCTGAATAGTTTCCACTTATTTTTTTCGGGGTGGGGGGAGGCAATGAGGATTAAGTGACTTGCCCAGGGTCATACAACTAGAAATGTCTGAGGCCACATTTGAACTCAGGTCCTGCTGACTCCAGGGCCGGTGCTGTATCTACTGCATCAAATCTACTTTCTCTGTTCTCGTGTTTCTCAATACTGACATACCAAATTTGACGGCCTGAAAAAGCCCCAGATTCTGGATTGGAAATGTCCATCAGTGTCAGATGTTCTAGATTCTAAGTGGCTTCCATTATCCCATATTCTGACTTCAGTTTCCTCTCCCTATTGGTACATACAAAAGCAGGATTGAATTCTGGGTCCATGTTATCAAAAACTTCCAACATTCCCCCATCAAGGGCACCTGGAAGCCTCAGCCTATGAACCATCCAAAACATGACAATTTTGGTTCTAAAGCCATATCATCCTAAATTGGGTCAAGGCATTTTTATTTGCGATTATTTCTATTATGATTACAATGTACATGGGTGTTACCAATATGAAGTTTACTGCCTTATAAAGTCCTGAGACTTCACAAAATGTTTTCTTCTCAAAAATTTATTGATAGTTATTTTTATCAATAGTAATAGCAACAATGTTCTTTGCAAAAGAAAGGAAGAAATGGAATTACATTTGTTTAGCTGTGTGGGGGTTGTGGTTTGGTAGAGGTTGGCTAGCTAAAAAATTGACAGTAATCTCACTAAATTCTTTAAAAAGTCTGGTTGAAGTTAAAAGGACTTTTCAGTTTTGTTTTAGTTTCTTTTTTGTTTTTTCTTATCCATCACTGATGCTCAATAAAAATTGTATTGGAATAAGTGAATGATCTCCTATAAAAATCTACCATTATATTGTTTAAATTAGTAAAAAAAAATGGCCAATATTTGGGCCCACACTGTATACCCATGAAAATAAATCCTGTGAATTGTGAGATTTTCCACTCTAAGGCCCCTTCCCCGGTTGATGATTTCTGTTCTCTGAACCATCACACCTGTAGCATATCTTGTTTTCCAGGGCACTGCATGTTCTGACCTTTTCTGCCCTAAGGACTCCCTTTGTTCTAAGGGCCCCTCTTTTATGGGCACTGCCAGCTCTCACATTTTAATCTCCATGGCAACTGCCAGGCCAGGCACACTCTGTGTGCTCCTGTTTCTGAAAATTTCCATTGCAAGACCCCGTACATCTTCCTCTCTCTCTTTTCTAGACCCTCACAATTCTGGCCTTGCAGATTCTACATTCTCATCCAGTAAATAATCGTAAATTCAAAATTTCATTCAAACTCATGCATTCTATGTTCCATGAGCCATCCCACATGTCATTGTTTCTGAGCTATTCACTACAAATCTGGACCTTAAGAGGCAGGAATCATCCCCTAGCTGGAAAATTCTGTATTTTCAGCTCCAGCACCCAGCAGCATAGATCCTTGAAAGGTCCTAGGAAGCCCCAAAAGTCAAGGTTCCAAGGAGCTGATATTTTAGATTGTTAGGTCAAACCCTCCTTGGATCCATAAGGATTTTTCTCTTTTTTTATTGGAGAATTATTACCATGCACTTGAATTTTACTACATGCAAAGTTTTAAAACTAACCAGTGTCTCTTCTAAGTCTTTAGCATGCTACACATTATTTGCCTGTAGCTGGAAAATATTTTCCCTCACTCATAATATATTTAAAGTACTCTTTGAATTTTAGGACATTTAGCATTTGAAGGCCCACATTCCACAGCAGATCCTGTATGTTCTCAGAGCACTCACAGCTTTGGCATATGGAAAACTGGAGGACATTCCAGTTCTGACCTTGGTGTTCTGTCCTCGATTATCTGTATCCTTTTTTCTAGAGGATCTCCTTTATCTCTCCTTCTCTCACCCATGGCTCCTCCCAGACCTGAACATATCTGATATCAAATCCCATTTCATCATAGAATTTTCTTCTATAACAGTTTTCAGAGGAAGAAATTAAAGATATCTATAGACATATGAAAAAATACTCAAAATCACTGCTGATTAGAGAAATGCAAATCAAAACAACTCTTAGATACCATCTCTCTCCTGTCAGATTGGCTAAAATAACAAAACAGGAAAACGATAAATGCTGGAGAGGATGTGGGAAAATTGGAACATTGTTACATTGCTGGTGGAGTTGTGAACTGATCCAGCCATTTTGGAGAGCAATTTGGAACTATGCTCAAAGGGCTATAAAAATGTTCATACCCTTTGACCCAGCAATATCATTCCTAGGGTTGTATCCCAAAGAGAT
>JAQQSZ010013350.1:0-11778 GCA_028646595.1 Phalanger gymnotis | reverse complement strand
AAAGGGGAATAGGTTAGGAAGAAGCAAAATATAGTTAGTCTTTCACAACATGAGTGTTGTGGAAGGGTTATACATAATGATATGCATGTGGCCCATGTTGAATTGCTTGACTTCTTAGGTAGGATGGGTGGGAAGGGAAGAGAGGAGAGAATTTGGAACTCAAAGTTTTAAAAAATAGATGTTCAAAAACAAAAACAAAAAAGATTTTGCATGAAACTAGAAAATAAGATACAGAGGCAATGCGGCATAGAAATTTATCTTGCCCTACAAGAAAGAAAGGGAAAAGGGGATGGGAGGGGAGTGGGGTGACAGAAGGCAGGACTGATTGGGGAACAGGACAACCAGAATATATGCCATCTTGGAGTGGGGGGGGGGTAGAAATGGGGAGAAAATTTGTAATTCAAACTCCTGTGAAAATCAATGCTGAAAACTAAATATATCAAATAATAAAAAAAATTAAAGAATTTGTGGGCTACCTGAAAGCAGTGACCTAAAACAAGTGCCTAGACATCATATATCAAGAAATTATAAAGGAAAACTGACCAGATTTAATTCATGGTAGAAATCCATTGATCACCTCCTAGAAAAATGAAAACTCTCAGGAATATTCTAAACAACATCCAGAACTCTAAGGTGAAGGAGAAAGTGCTGAAGGTGACCAGATAATAGGATATATTATAATAATCCTACAGGGGTTAAATGGATATCTAATGAAATAGAGGACTTTCTAACATTCTTTAAGAGTCTAGAGGTGAATAAGAAATTTGACATTCAAACTCCAAATTCAAGAGAAGCATCAAGAGGTAAACATGAGTTAGAAAGCATAAAAGACTTGAAAAGGTTAAACTATTTCCATTCCTATGTGATGTGTTTAAAAAGTTTGAGAAACATAATTTCTGGGCAATTTAGTCATTTTATCAATAACCAGCATGCTTATTAATAAAAGGATCATCATTTGTCCATCTCTCTCTTAGACCAATGATGCCCAAGGGTAGCAATCAATTCTGATTGGTTAACAATGAATATAAGAATGACTATTACAATGAGGGGCTGAGAGTGACATCATGTCACTCTCTGACAGAGAGACAATCCCCATACCCAGACCACCTCCACCCTTGAGCAATCTAGACAAAGAATCTATTTCCCTCACCCAAGCCAGAGTTAGTGGAGTGGATTAGCAATACCCCAAAATGAGGAGAATGTTAATCCTATCTTTATTAGCCCTGTCCTTGAGAGATTGGAGAAGGAAAGGGATAAGGGACAAAAGCTCGCCCCGATTTTAATAATTGGCTATTAACATGAAAGAGAAATAATCACTCCTTTCATTCCCCCATTTCAGTCTATTGAGAGGCACAGCCTCCTTAATGAATCACTAACTGATCTGACCAACACTTCATCATGGGTTTCTAACTATGGGGTTTATAAGGAGAGACAATGTGAGGGGAAGTGGGGAAGATGGATAGGAGCTTTGACAAAAATCAAAGGGGGCAATCCCCTTTGATGAGTAGACCTTACAGATAAAAGACATAAAGGGAAAAAGTAAACAGTAATAGAATTGTGCATGTTATAGATGTCTCTGTTCATCAGGAAACATCGGATATGGTCCTGTGGTTTGGGTGTGGCCTCAGAGCAGTTCTTTTGTTCAGGTCACTTGTAGAAATTCTCTGTTAAAAATTTCCTACAAAATTGGTCTTAACATGATTTTAAATTTACTTTGACAATAACCGGGTCAGATAATTAAAGTTAGCTCAAAACTTATGTCCCTATTATTAGAAATTAAATTTGTAATCTTTTAGACCAGGGTATTTAAATTTTAGGTTGGCTAATTGTCATGCCGATATATATATATGTATATATGTATAAATACGTGTATATGTGTGCATATGTGTGTATATGTATACACACACACATATAATTAGAGCCTAGTTTTATACTTGGCATTATTCGTTCCCCCATTAGGATGAGATTCCACTATGGAATTATTAAGAGAACACTTTTTATAAAATGAACTCTAATACAAAAATAAATTTATTTGAAAGTTGCCAGATTAATTTCAGTTGTAACAAAAGATTCTGGAATGGGATAAATACATTAAGTAATTGATTTCAAAACAGTGTATATCAAGTGAGTTATTTATAATAAAATATTTTCAACTTCTAATAACTGTTATAAATAAGAATAACTCCTGTCTCTTTTGGGCATTTACAAGATAGACCACAACACATTATTCTTTTTAGAGTACCAATTTACTGATATTCCTTTCATTAATACAGAATTGCAACAGTTAAGATATTAACCTCACTAAATAACAGAATTATATCCTGGTTTCTTAAGTCTTTGCATCTTTTGCTCGATTGTCTCCATAGGATCATGAGAAATTAAGGGACCTTAACCTCCACAGGGACATACACCTAGTAACAGGCGTCAAGGCTAAATACTTAACTAGTTGTTTGGAACATAGAAAAGACTAAAATTCTTGGCCAAAAAGCTCAAATCTTGTACCTGAATCTTGCTATAGTAACTCAGATACAGTTCAGTATTAACTCAAAAGGCAAAGATCTAATATTGTGTCCATACTGATCACATCACATGATTATAGAAATTTGCCGTAAAAGAAGAGGGACATATTTACACATTAAGGGATTAATACTTCCCTAACTTCATGTCAGTTCCAAGCAAAAGTTATATAGATAGCCAATTGCATTGAGCCAGGTGAGATATTTTCCATTCAAAAGGAAATGTTATACTGCAGAAAGTGAGTCAAGAAAATGCTATCTCAGACTATGCCAATACTCATTCTCTCAACCTTTCCCATGAAAACTCCACCTGCAGCTCATGGTTGTAAACTGACATTATGGATCACGAGCTTAACAGCATTCTTTGATGATCATGCCTAGAGTCTGACTCAGAATTCTATTAGTTAATAGTCCCAAAAGGTCTTAAATAGAAATAGAAAATTCCAATAATCAGAGCTTCAGGTGAATATAAGTCTGAAAGGTCACGTATCCTAACAGGTATTGACTATAATCTCACATTGGTAACAGTAAGAGATCATGAAAATCATAATTTATCTTGATATAACTAGCACTCATATTAAGTAGGTGCTTTTTCACCCCAAGGTTCAATGTTACACACACAGTTTTGCTTTAAATGCTTAAGAACAAACAGCAAATGGCTTGGGATGGGATATATAAATATAATATATATATAAATATAATAATCCCCAAATGTATACTGAGAACAGCTTATATGAAACATTGTCTATAGCAAAAACATGTTCAGTTATCAACCATGTTTCAATGGACATAAACATCGATCATGGCTCTCAGAATGCCTTTAAACAACGTGAACATTTTTAAGGTGATTCTTAAGTAGTTTTGTATGCATTTCTACACATGTTCTAATCCCAGGTTAAATAACAAACATAACTAAAACCAGATTTCCTGTTAAGGTGATACAAAATAACTCATAAGTTACTACTCTTCACTAACATAACTGAATATACTGAAATCTTGTTTCTTAGAACATAAACAAAAGAAATTCTTGACTTTAACCTCACAACTTAATAGATTTATATCTTTGTTTCACAAGCTCCTTTACCTTTGTCTAAAACAGTTTTCCAAATTAAAAGTCATACTCTCCTTTCTGTCCTGCTACTCTTCAACTTTTAGAATTGGAGAGAGTCAACACTTAATAATTTACAAATCAAGAAAGCTGTATTTCTCTTACACCTTTCACCAACATTACTTATAAAAACAGGTTTTTCAATGGTAATACAGTGTACATTTTAAACACAAATTACTGAATTCTAAAAGTGATTATATTTAAGGCTATGATAAAAAGCCCTGATTAAAGTGTTTTAAAAGGCAAAAAAAAAAAAAACCAACCATATTGCCTTGACATCAAAAAATATTGGGGTGGGAGGGTGGGGCAAAATAGTTCCTTTGATTTCATTTAAACGTAATCTACAAACTTTAGCTTTGCAATCCAATTATACCTGAATTCGTCTAACTTTGGAGTAACCAAAAAAAAATATCATTTTTGCCAACTGGCTACTTAACTTAGCTTTCCCTCCCTAGCCCTTGACATCTATGGGCTGCTTGGTCTAGAGCATTATCAGTTGCTAAATCCAAAGGGGGGAAAAACTTGGCGTTTTTACAGAGAGAGGCAGAGAGGAGAGAGAGAGAGAGACAGAGACAGAGACAAAGAGAGAGAGACAGAGACAGAGATACAGAGAGACAAAGAGAGAGCGAGAGATCCCTTCTCTGATTCTACTTCCAAAACTGTAAACTAACAATCAAAAGAAAGAGAACTCTTTAAAAATATCCCCTTTTAAACATTATAACCTGGGGGAGTCTCACCCTACTTTTTCAGTTCCCCCCCCCCCCCCTGCCTAGCAAATGCAGGCCATATCCTAAAAAAAAAAAAAGAAAGACAAAAACACAAACAAACAAAAATATAGAGAAATCAAAGTTGAGATAAAACTACTTCACTTGCTTTTTGATTTACCTTTCTGTTTCCTGCTTAGCTCAGACTTTTTCTTTTGCCACACTCAATTCTACATTTAGCTTAATTCCTCCTGAAAAATACTTAATTCCTTCCTTTACTTAAACAGTTTCTTTTATATCCACAACTTAATTTATATGTAACTCCCAAAATTTTGAAAGCAAGGATTGCAGCTTTAGGGATTCTCTCACAGGATAAATGGCCCAGCTTTCCTCCCCTCCCCCAACCCTATTCCTGCAAAAAATCCAGAATATATTGCTAGTACTTTGGGGTCTCATGTTAATCAATTGGATTTTCATTAGCTGAAGTCCAAAATATCCTGAATTTTCCACTTGGCCCTTTACTGTGTACACAAGTTTTTTCTCTTCTCCCCATATAGCTTACTTTGAGGGATCTCTTTCAAGTAGACACATCTACCTGATGTAATGCTTCCCACCTCCCCCCACCCTGTGAGAGTGAAACACTTAAAACAGACAGAACATATAAACGTACCCAGCAAAAAATCTAATTACTAGTAAAAAGGAGAGTCAGATCACAGGGGGAGCCCTAACAGAACTCCCAATGTGGATAACTCTCCACGTGGGCCTAATAATAGGGGAGTTTTTGTACAGGGTACAAAGGGTACAAAGCTCTAGTCCCTTCATTTAGTCACCATAGCTGTGACATTTAAAACATTCGAGAGACATAATTTCTGGATAATGTAATCATTTTATTAATAAAACCAGCATGTTTATTAATAAAATGATGGTCATTTGGCCATCTCTCTGCTTAGACCAAAGACAGTCATAGCGGTGGGCTCATGGCTTCTATGCCCATTGGAAGAGGGGTGTTTCCAGGGGTGGCAATCCATTCTGATTGGTTAACAATTAATGCAAGAATTAATATTACAATGATGGGCTGAGAGTAATGCCATGCCATTCTTGGACTCTACGATTGGCTTATACCCAGACCACCCTTAACTTTGGGCAATCTAGACAAAGAATCTATATCCCTCTCCCAAGCCAGAGCTAACTGGGTGGATTAGCAATATCCAGATTAAGGAGAATATTAATCCTGTCTTCCCTCCACCCTGTCCTTGAGAGATTAGACAAGGAAATGTGACAGGGAAAAAAAGCTTGAGTCTCCCCGTTTTAATAATTGGCTATTAATATGAGGACGATACATGTAGCCTCTCTGAACTTTATGATCATCAGGGTGTTAGAAGGAGACTGCTTATACAGAGGGCATGGGTATGGATCTATTGTGTTGGGATGATCTCAAAAGAAGAATGGAAGAGTATGAAAGAAGGGTGCACTGGGAGAGGGGGTGATGGGAGAGGAGAAATAGGGAAAATTATCTTATAAAAGGTGTGCAAAATTAAAAAAAGGTATGCAAGCTAGAATCTTCTTTAATGGAGGGAAAACAGAACTGGTTCAAGGTGGGTAGTGTGTGTGTGTGCATGTGTATACACACGTACACATACCTACAAACACCAGTGTGTATATGTATGTATATATGTATACACACAGTTGTGGTAGTAGGAAGGGAAGGGGCTAGAAGAATGGATAAATCTGATCATATAAGAAAGAATTAAGGAAATGAATAGAATTTTAGAAAAGTTAGCTATGGCAGACTTCTGGAGAAATTTGAGTGTGAATAGAATGGATTATACCCATTTTTTCAGCTGTACATGACACCTTCATATAAAGTAACTATGTATTGGGGCATAAAAACCTCACAACAAATACAGATAAGCAAAAATATGAAAGTCATCTTTCTGAACTGTAATTCAGTAAAAATTACATCCAGTAAAAGACATTGGAAGCATAAATTAAAAATTAAGTAGAAAGTAATCTAATCCTAAAGAGTGCATTGATCAAGGAATAAATTATAGAAACAATAGTTTCCTGGAAGAATGACGACAATGAAACAACATATCAACATTTGTATGATATAACCAAACTAATACTTAGGGAAAAACATATATCCCTGAACACTTATGTCAAATAAAAGAGAGAAAAAATAAGTCAATGAATTGGACAAGTGACTAAAAAAAAATCCTATAAAAGCAAGAAATTAGAAATCTCTAATTAAACACCAAAATAGAAATCCTGAAAATCCAGAAGAGATTAATAAAAGTAGAAGTACAAAAAAACATTGTACTAATAAAAACTTTATAAAATACATAAATTATTAGCTAATTTGATTTTAAAAAACAAAAACCTAATTAACTCATAAAAAATGAAACAGTTGAATGTGCAAACAATGCAGATGAAATTAAAGCAATAATTATGAGCTATCTTGCTCAGTGATATGACAATTCAACTCTCAATCTAAATTAAATACATATTTTAAAACATATAAATTGCCCAGATTAATAGAAGAGGAAATAGGGTATTTAAAAAATCTGTCTTAAGAAAGTAAGTTAAAAAAAAGTCATAAACGAGCCCCCTAAGAGGAAAACCCTGGTAATCAAATGGATTTACAAGCAAATTCTACGAAACATTTAAAGAACAATTGTAACATTATATAAACCTTTTAAGAAAAATTCGTAACGGAGGAGTCCTATCAAATTCTTCTATTACACAATTATAATTTTGATACCTAACCCAGGGAGTTCTAAAACTGAAAGGAATCTACACGAATTTTGATCTAATGTATTTTGATGCAAAAATTTTAAATAAAATACTAGCAAGGTCATAGCAGCAATGTACCACAAAGATCATACTCAATGGCCAGGTTAGATTTATAGCAGGAATACAGGGCTCATTCAATATTAGGAAGACTATAATTAATTATAGCAACAATAAAAATACCAAAAATTATGACTATACCAATAGATGCAAAAAAAGTTTTAGACAAAACACAATGAATTTGTATGATTATATAGTAGATGCAGAAAAAGTTTTTGACAAAATAAAACCCATTCCTGTTAAAAAGAATATAAAACCAGGCAGCTACATAGTGCAGTGGATAGGTGCTGGCTCTGAAGTCGAGGACCTAAACTCATATTTAGCCTCCGACACTAGCTGTGTGACCCTGGGCAAGTCACTTAACCTCAATGGCAAAATAATAATAACATGAAACATAGGAATAAGTGGAAATTTTCTTAAAATGATAAGTACTATATCTCTAAAATATACATAAAGTATTATCTGTAATAAGCATGAACTAGAAGACTTTCCAATAACACCAAAGGTGAAATAAAGACGTCTATTGTCACCATTATCATTGAATATTGTCCTGGAAATGCTAAATTTAGTAATAAGATAAGACAAAGAAATTGGAGCAGTAAGTATAGGCAATAAGAAAAGTACCACTTTTTGCAGATGATGGTTTAATTACACAACACTGGACACTCAACTGAAAAATTAGTAAAAACTTTAGCAAAGTTGCAGGATGCAAATAAAACCACAGAAATTATTAGCATTTTCGTATATTGCCAACAAAACACAGCAGGAAGAGATAGAGAAATTCCATTTAAAATAAATGTAGACAATATAAAATACCTGGAAGTCTGCCTACTAAGATATGCACAGGAACTCTGAACACAATCACAAAAAAAATCTTCACACAAAGATAGAGCTAAAGAATTGGAGAAATATTGATTGCTCATGGGTGGGCCAAGTCAACAAATAATAAAAATGGCACCACTGAAATTAATTTACTTATTCAGTGCCATGCCAATCAAACCACCAAAGAATTTGTAGGGCTATAAAAATAACAGAATTCATCTGTAGGAACAAAAGATCAAGAGAAAGAAGAGAATCACTTGGGGGGAAAATGGCTTAGCAATACCAGTACTACAGAGATATAATCATTAAAACAATTTGATACTAGATAAGAAATGGAGGGGTTGATCAATGGAATAGATCAAATATAATATATGGAAGCAAACGAGCACAGTAACCAAGTGTTTGATAAACCCAAAGATCTCAGCTGTTAGGGAAAGAACCCACTTTTTGACAAAAAACATTTAGAAAACTGGAAAGTAATCTGGCAGAAATGGGCATCAACCAACATATGATGCTGTATACCAAGATAAGGTCAAAATGGGTGGGTGATTTAGACAAATGGTGATAATCATAAGCAAATTATTGGACCCTGGAAGAAACTACCTATCAGATCTATGGGTAGAGGAACAGACCATGACCAAACAAGACTTAGAGTTTCTCAGGAGATAAAATGGGTAACTTTGATTACATAAAATTTAAATAGTTTTTATATAAACAAAACCAATGTAGCCAAAATTAGAAGATTTCAAAAGTGAGAAAAAAACTTTTTATTTTAGTAAACCCTCTTGGATGAAGGTCTCATTTATCAATATGTAGAGAAATGAACCAAATATATATGTCCCCCAGTTGATAAATAGTCAAAGGCTATGAAGGGGCATTTTTCAGATAAAGAAATCCAAGCTATTAATAGTCATATGGAGAAAATGGTCTAAATCACTAATAATTAGAGAAATACAAATGAAAATAACCCTGAGGAACAATCTCACACCCATGAGATTGCCTATGATAACAGAAAAGAAAAAAAATGACAAATGCCATTTGGGGTGTGGGAAAGGAGGTACACTAAAGCACTATTGGTGGAGTTGTGAATTAGTCCAATAAATCTAGAAAAGGATTTGGAAATATGCCCAAAGGGCTAGGAAATTTTGTAGAACCTCTGACCTAGCAACACTGCTATTTGGTTTATTTCTCAAAGGGATCAAAGAAAAAGAAAAAAAAAGGTCATATGTACGAAAATATTTCTAGCAGCTCTTTTTGTGGTGGCAAAGAATTGGAAACTGAGGGAATACCTATCAATTAGGGATTAGCTGAACAATTTATGGTATAAGAATGCAGAAAATTATTGTGGCATAAGAAATGAAGGGAGTCATTTAAAAAAAAACACAAAGCTTGTTTGGACTTATATGAACTGATACAATGTGAAGAACCAATGAGTAGAACCCAGAGAAAAATGTTCACGATAACAGCAATATTATAATGATGGTTGTAACAGTAAGCACCCTAGCATAGGTAGGATAGCTGGCCAGCACAGGTTCTTTAGTCTGCTTTTGTAGAAAAGAATGCTCAAAAAGGGGTCAACAATCTTCTTTAATTACATTCACTAGTTCAGTGGAAGGGTCAGCACCCTGAACATGAGAGAAAATACAAGCAGAGAAATTAGCATAAAGACCAATAGACTCAAAGCAATATTGCTATACACTTTACATAGATCACTGGATTGAGAGAGCCTTTACACCTGAGCAGTGGGGCGGTGGGTGTGTCTGTGGGGGAAGGTGTGTCTCAACATATCACTACTCAGAGTCTCCACCAGGAAATCAAAAGATCCTTCTCATAAGCAAACCCCCAAAGCAAACTACCAACTCAGAGTGTGTGTATATATACTTCTCAGGGCCAAAAGGCATCACAACCCTTGTGTTCAGTGACTAATTAGAAATTAGCAAAAGGTGTAAAAGCCTTCCTAGAAGTAAGCCTCCCCTAAGCAAGCTTCCCTTCCCCAATGGGCTCTATGGCTCAAGATGTATCACAGAGCTGGGCCAGAACTCAAAGCAGGTCACATAGGCCCCCTAATGGATGGGGAAGATCTTCATATCCCATTAACATTACAATGATCAACTGTGAAGGACTTAATAACTGACCACAATTTCAAAGGACTCATGAAGAAAATGGAATCTACATGAGGATAGTGAACTGATAAACTCAGAGTAAGGATTTACCTTTTATCTTTTCTTTATTTTTCTTGCTTTTTTCCCCCCAGAACATGGTTAATTCAGAAGTATGTTTTGTATGACTTCATATGTTTAATAGGTATTACATTTCTTTCTTTTTTTGGAGGGAGAGGGCAGGGCAATTGGGGTTCAGTGACTTGCCCAAGGTCACACAGCTACTAAGTGTGTCAAGTGTCTGAAGCCACATATGAACTCAGGTCCTCCTGACTCCAGGGTCGGTGCTCAACTCACTGCACCACTTGGCTGCCCCGGGTATTATATTTCTTACCATTTGAATGGGTAGATGAGGGAACAAGCGGAGGAATGGAATTTGTGACTGAAAAGAAAAAAGAAAATAAATTTAAAAAAGAAAATGAGTCTTGTAACCTTGTGTTTTAACAAATCAGACACCTCTAACTACAGGGCCAGGCCTTACTAATCACTAAAAAATGCTAAAAACAAAACAAAAACCAACAACAGCCACCAAAAAACCAACCCCAAATTGGAAAGCACTCTGACAGAATTTTGGTATAGACCAGCATCTCATACTGTATACCAGATTAGCTCTAAAAGGATACACGGCTTGGATTAAAAGGTCACCTCAGATAAATTATAGCAACCATAAAGATATATTTTGCAATTATGGGTAGGGCAAGGGTCCATCACTAAACAAGGGATAGGAAGGATCATAGAAAATTAAATGGGATATTTTCATCAAATAATATATCTAATGCATCTTAATTCTCAAGGGCAGCAATTATCTGGGGAAAAGATGTGCAGCAAATTTCCCTGATAAAAATATCATATTCAAGGTATACAAAGAGTAGTTACAGATTTATAAAAACAAGCCATGCCCCAATAGACCAGGAATCAAAACCTAGGAATAGGCTGTTTTCAAAGGAAGAAATTTGGATGATCAGCAATCACATGGGAAATGCTCCTTATCAGTTATCACTAATGCAAATCGATAATAATTAGAAATCTTATCAGATCAGTAAAGGCGATAACAAATTGAAAATAACAAATATTGGAGGGAATTTATTTTGCTTGAATGCATATTTGTAATGAAAGTCTTTTTGCTTTCCTTTTCACCTGTGAGATGGCAAGTAAGAGGGGGAGAAATAAATGTTTAATTAAAAATATTAAGTTTAATAAAGCTTAAAGGAAATATGCTTAAAACCACCAATAATTAGCTAAATGAAAATCAAAACACTTGTGAGGTTCCACTTCTCATTCATGCAAATCAGCATGGATGACAAAGTTTAAAATAACAAGGACTGGAGGGGCTGTGGGAAAATAAGCAAATGAATCAACTCCCTGTTGGTGAAGGTGTGAAGCTGTCTGTCACTAAAGATACCACTAGAGGGCACAGTCCCTTAAATCAAAGAAAGCAAAAGGACTCAAGTGTGTGAAAGTATTTCTTACAGCTCCTTTAGGGATGTGTAGTAGGAAGGCCGAATTTATGATCTCAAATATAATCATGTATATGTTTGAATGGTCCGAAATCGCAAGGTATGAGAGATTCTCTAAGGAGAAAACAACAAGAAATTTATTTAGGCCCCACCGCAGCAAAA
>JAQQSZ010013349.1:0-11778 GCA_028646595.1 Phalanger gymnotis | reverse complement strand
TTCACCTTGCTCTCCTTATTAAGGCAGATCAAAAGAACCTGTGCTGTCCAGCAGCTTTCTGGGTGCTGGCTGTGGGTGGATCTTACACCCCCACAGAAGCTGCTAGCCAGATTGTAGAAACATTAAGATATCAGGAATGTTTGAATATCCATAGCAACAAATACTCAGTATCCATGATTGAACTTATCACCTATCATGGGAAAAGTGTGAAGCATAGTCAGAGCATAAAAGATTCATAACAGAGGATGGTGCAGAAATAACATATTTGCTCCTTGACTGACATTCTGTGGGTCAGCATACTGCTATAAACAGAAAAATACATGCTTAAGTGTGTCGTAAGGCAAAATGGGCTCCTTAGCACTTCAGGAGTTTGGCTTTTGTTTACTTTGAGTGAAAGGCACTTCAGGAGTTTTGGCTTTGGTTTACTTTGAGTGAAAGTACTTTCAGCTGTTAAGTGCTAAGCCCCAGGCCCAAAGCTCTATCAGGTGTGAAACCCGTGTGGGTGTAGATTGATGACTTAAGAGGGGCCAACTCGGGAACCAATGGTGTCTGGTCGTTGAGGCGGGGCTTGAGAATGCCAGAGGCCAGGCTGTGAGGAGAGGCGAGCTAAGAGACAACTACAGCTGAAGCTGAAAAAGCTGAAGCAGGAGCTGAAGAAGCAGAGCGGACCTGTGTGAACCCAGGAGTTCCAGCAAGGACTTGAGGCCAGTAAATATGATTTGGCTAAATACTTTCTTGTTTTTCTGTGGCCTCCTGGTTACTCTTGTGAGGCGAGCTTACTGGGCCTGGAGGCTTTTGGTTAAGATGTTGGAATGGGGAGGCTGGTTCATGAATCTGCTACTGTGGGGCCTAAATAAATGTTTTGTTGCTTTCTACTTAGAGAATCCCTCATACCTTGCGATTTCGAACCATTCAAACATATACGTGATTATATTTGAGATTATAAATTCGGCCTTCCTACTACATTAAGGTAAATTCACCATAAGATCCAGATAATGCAAAATTACAATAGAGGCAAAGGGACTAACTATCCAGACATCTAGGCTTAATTTGTCAAAAGCAGAATGGCTAAATAGCGTTCAACCTGTCTTAATGTTAATATATCCTTCAAAAGGTGGAGGTAGACAAGAGGAACCTCTATTCTGACTCTGATTCTTGTTAACAAGGATAATTTGATTGCTGAAATAATAATGACAGTAATTTTTGGTGTATCTCTATTATTAAATATCCCTTTGTAAAAGATAATTGATATGAACTGTTTTCAATGATACTGAAGAGATATCAGATAGTTAACATGATATTGAGTGATAATCATCAGTTGGATAATATTGAAGGGGTAAAGTTAATTGTTATTGGAGGAATATAATATATAGGACTCACAACTTACAGTACTAGAGAAAAATTAGCCACTACTCAAATAGTCTGTGACTATTCTACTAGAACTGTGTTACTTTGTGGACCCAGTCTGCCAGTCCATATGTGCTGAAAAGATGTAGAGCCACAATGTACCTGCAGTTAAATTTAGGTTCCTATGTCAGTCAGCCAATCCAGAAACCTTTATCAAACACTTTCTGTCTTCCAGGTACTGTGCCAAGCACTGGTGATATGAAGAAACACCCTTTGACATAACACCTCTGCGCCCAATAATGCTAGAGTAGGCTACATTCAGAGAGGCTTAATGAACAAAATGAAGAAAGTCCACTGTGCTATGCTATCAATAGGCCAAATCTTTTGTACTATTTTCAGTGTTCATTTAGACTATTTCGAAGATGGTGACCAGGATGGAGAAAGAATTATAGAACATGCCTTATGACATTCAGTTGAGGGAAGTAGCTGTGTTCAGCCTTGAGAAAAGAAGACTTGAGGGACATATGATAGATACCTCCAAGTATTGGAAAGGCCATCACGTGCAAGAGAGATCAGACTTTTGCTTGGTTTCATAGGGCAGAATTAGGAGAAGTGGGTGAAAAGTATAGAAAGACAGATTGCAGGCCAACTTAAGTGGAACAAACCCTTGCTTAATGATTAGAGCTATCCCAAAGAAAAATAAACTGCTTAGTAGTGGGTACTAGAAGTATCCCTCATTTGCAAAGTAGAGGCTGAAAATATTTTTGTCCTTGATGTTGAAAAAAGAAAACTTTTGATCAGAAATAGAGTTATTTAAAGCTCTAAACCTTATCCTCCCTAGAGGGGTTGTGTGCTGGAATACCAGACTGGCTTCTTCTTGCCTGCAGAAGATCAGAGACACCATTCCATCTTTGTAGGTGTCCTAGACAGGCCTCTTTCCACTTACAGAAGACACCTCCTTCCTTCAGGGGACAGAGAGAGATCATCTCATCCTGGTCACCCTGCCTATCTTTTACCCTGGGCTGCCTGTAGCAAAAGAAAAGAAATACAAATCCATGAGCTCATCCTACTGCTGCCCTCACCTGAGTTGCCTAACCTCCTGAGAGGACTCTACTCTGTGACCAAATTCTTAACGATGTTAATAATCAACCTGAATTCATTTGTTGATGATTTAACAAACTCCTGTCTGATCATATCTTCTTCATCTCAATTATTGTGAACTTCTGATGTCATTATACAAATCCCCTTCTCTATTCCTCACTGCCTCCTTCCTTATTCCCATACCTCTCAACCCATCACCCCTTTTCCAATGTCCCTCTCTGAAGCTATCTACTCTTTCACTGTACTCTTTGAAATGTTTGCTCCATATATAGCAAACTTCTTTTTCTTAAATCTTTTCCTTTTCTACTCCTTTCTTCTTTAGAGTCACCACGATCTGGCTCCCTCTGAAAGAGCCTCACTGGCCACCCTTTCGCTCACTAGTTGCCCTTTCACTATTTTCTCCCTACTCGTTGGTTGAGGGGAAGGGAGTTGGCATATTCTTTCCTCCCTATGGTCACTTCCAAGCTCACCCTCTACCACCATCACTCAGTAACCTCTCTTCCTTTGGGCTTCATTCAATTCATCTATGCCACCCAATCAAAATTTTGGTAATTCTTGTCTACCAAATTCTAGACATCCTCTTTCTTTTGTCAATAAATTCCATGCCTGGCTTACTCTCTTTTGTTTTCAACTCCTGCTCTCATACTAGGGGACTTCAACACTGATGCTCCTGCAAGCATCCTAAGCTTCTATTTCCTCAACTTACTCATTTCACATGACCCGCTCCACCAAGACTACACACAGAGATGCTCATACTCTTGATCTTGCCATCACTCACAAATGTCCCACTTCCATGCTCATAAACTCCAGTGTTTAGCACAGTATTTGGAACATAGTAGGTGCTTAATTAGTGTTTATTGATTGATGAACTCTACATTTCCCTTATCCCATTATGTCTGTAGTCATTCCACCTCTTCCTCTGCATTGCAACCTTGATCTCTATTCTTTGTCATCATCATAGCTTCTATTCCTCAGTTCTTTCCCAGCATTTTCCCGCTCCATAAAGTGGCAAAACCTTTATGTCTTCCCCATCCTAACCTCTTGGTGAACCTGTTCAATCTTAAACTGTCTTTTTTCTCTTGAAGTCCCTTATAACTTTATCCTATTGCTGATTTTGTCCTGCCCAGGCTCAGTCCTGGATTTGTCCCACCACCTACTGCATTTGCTTCTAATCATGTACTGCTCAATAAAGGAGATAAAATCATGAAGTCATACTGACTACATCCACTATATATTTATGTTGCATAATCTCAACTGAGCATTTGATGCAGCAAGGAAGCATTTATTAAATGCCTACTATATGCCAGATACTGTGGCAAGCTCTATAAATATCTTATTTTATCCTCACAACAACTATAGGAGGTAGATTCTTTTATGATCCCCATTTTACAGTTGAAGAGGTGAACAGTGACTAATGCAGCCAGCAAAAGTCTGAGGCTGGATTTGAACTTAGTTTTTCCTGACTCTAGACACTATGCTCTATCCACTGTGCTACCTAGCTGCCTAGGATTTCTAAGGCAATCCTTTTAACATCTCCCTAATTTACTATATAGCCATTTATTACAGTGGCTTCTTCAAAATATTTTCATGCCTACTCTGACATTTCAGAGTATCCCCTCTTCTTACCATCTCAGCTGAGAACCTTGCCTCATATTTTCCTGAAAATATTCTAGGAATTCACAAAGAGCTACTTTTTCTCCCCTCTTCCTCATCTCACATCACCTAGATGCCTTTTGCAAATGTCTGACTTCATCCTATCTCACACGAAATGATGGCTCTTCTCCTTGTCAAGGCTAACACTTCTACATGTGCAAGTAATCCCATTCTATCTCATCTTCACCAGCAGATTGTTCCCTCTATCAGTATTACTCTCTCACATTTTCAATCTCTCCTGTCTACTTTCTGTTTCCTTACTCTCCACAAACATGCTCATGTATCCCTCATCCTCAAAAGATCATCACTTGATCCATGCATTCCTGCTAGATATCATCCTATATGCTGCCTCCCTTTTGTGTCTGAACTTGTTGAGAAGGCCATTATAGATGTCTCCACTTCCTTTCCTTTCAGTCAAAATCCCCTCATTTGATCCTCATTAGTTAGCATGTCTGCTATTTGTCATGTATCTCTTCTGCCCTATGTGACTAAACTCCTCAAAATGACCGTCTGTAATATGTGCCTCCATTTTTTCTTCTAGCACTCTCTTCATAACCCCTTACAGTTGGGCTTTCTACTTCATTATTCCAAAGTTACCAATAATCTCTTAATTGCTAAATCCAAAGATTTCTTCTAAATCCTCATTCTCCTCAACCTCTCTTCAACTTTTGGCACTCTTGATCACTCCCTCCTTCTTGTTACTCCCTTCTCATGAGGTTTTTGGGACACTGCTCTTTCCTGGTTTCCTTCTACTTATCCAGCCACTCCTCAGCCTCCTTTGCTGCATCCTCTTCTAGATTATGTCCTTTAACATAACTAGATTATGTCCTTTAACCCCTCAACCAGGATTCTGTGCTGAACTCTCTTCTCTTCTCCCTCTATATTACTTTACTTGGCGATCTCATCAGCTCCATAGATTTAATTACCATTTCTAAGTTGACAATGGCAATTCACAGATCTACCTATCCTTGCCTAATCTCTCTGCTGACCTCCTAGCTCAGATTTCTAATTGTCTTTCAGACATCTCAAACTAGATGTGCAGCAGACATATTAAACTCAACACGTCTGGGATAGAACTTTCTTTCTTCCTAAACACTCCCCTTCCCCCTTCCCAACTTCTCTATTCCTGTAGAGGGCAACACCATTCTCCCAATCCCCTAGGTTTGCAACCTCAACTCCTCACTATCTCTCACACCCCACTGCCCTGCATCCCCCACCCCCCATTCAATCTGTTGCCAGGACCTGTATCTCTCAGATATGTCCCCTTGTCTCTTCTTGTGCAGGCCCCTATCATCTTACACCTAGACTATTGCAATAACCTGCTGATAGTCTGCCTGACTTAAGTATCTACTCACTCCATTCCACCCTCCATTTAGCCACCAAAGTCATTTTCCTAAAACTCAGATCCATCCATGTGACTCCTCCCTGCAAAATAAACTCCAGTGACTCCTTATTGCCTTCAGGATCAAATATAAAATCTTCTGTTTGACATTCAAAAGCTTTCATAACCTAGCTCCCTCCCACCTTTCCGGTCTTCGTATGCCTTATTCCCTGCAAAATATTCTTTGATCCAGTAACAGCAGCCTCCTTGTAGTCCCACAAACAAGACAATCTTTTGTCTTCAGCCATTTTTTTTCCTGACTGTCCTCCATATCTGGAATGTTCTTCCTCCTCATCTTTTCATCCTGGCTTTCCGGGGTCCCTTCAAATCCCACTTAAAATCTCTCTTATTAGAAGGCTTTTCCAAACCCACTTAATGCTAGTGCCTCCCTCTCTGTTAATTATCTCCAATTTATCCTGTATATGTCTTGTTTGTACATAATTGTTTGAATGTTGTCTCTCTCTCTCTGTCTCTATCTCCCTCTCACCCTCCTCCTTACCCCCATTAAGCCATGAGTTTCTTGAGAACAGATATTTTTGGTTTTTCTTTGTATTCCCAGGATTTAGCATAGTGCCTGGCCCATATTAAGTATTTAATAAATGTTCCTTGATGGGACCGCCTAACTGGCTCTGCCTTCCTCCACCTCCCCCCCCCCCCCCCGAGTCTGTAATTCTGTGAAACCAATATAAGCAACTGCATTTATACTCAAAGTAATGTTTGAGATAGTGAACAGTGAGAGTGTAGTGCTTCTTTGGGCAAATTTAATTCTTTATCTGAGGCCTCTTCTACCTCTAGTTCCATTATGCTTTATTTCACTCTTGTTCACTTTATCCGTGTTTTTTCCATTTTCCTCAGAATAATAGTTGTGTTGGAAAGGAACTTTATCAGTTTCAGTAATTAGGGAATAAAAAAATATGTTCTCACGCTTTTTTTTCTCCCACAGCAATGCTCAGATTCTCTTTCTGTCTTCAGACTCCCATGAGAAGTGGGGCTGGTAATATCCATAAGGGCTGAGGCCTATTTCTTTTGCACCCCTTCATAAAATAAGGCAGAATCATAAGGACATGGAATTAGGGACAAGGGGAAAAATTGGGATTGTGTCCAGAAATTGGCAGATCACATATCCCAAGGATTTGCCAGAGAGCTTAAAAATAAAAATACCAGCTGCTATAATTTGACTTTATACTGTTCCCTCCACGGTAACAATTTCACCCAGATAGCATGTCAAATCTTATGTTGTCAGCACAATTAGAGGTGGAAAGGACCTACTATGTCATTGACTCCATCACATTGTGAAACAAGGATTGCTCCTGACAGTCCATTATTTCAGTATGTAATTTGCTACATAAAAATCACTTGGCAAAACTTCTAACTCCTTTGCAATATTGTCATGTATCAGGGTGACCTTTTTTATTAGAGTTTGTCTAAATTCAAGCATGTGAATATGTTATTAGCCAATCTGAGTTGACACTGAGGTTGTCTCTATACATGCAAATTGAGGGGGAAACTGAAGCAATTTTTTGGACAATTTAGACATAAATAGCAGAGAGCCATATGAGAAACACCGATAATATATTATATTTCTTAGTAATATCAAAAGATACCAAATAACTTCATAATTCTCAATTATCATAGACATTTGTGTTGCCTCATATCCCTTGGCAGTTGATTCATATATGTGTGCCATCCTCACAATTAGATTACAAGATCTGGGGCTGGGTATATGACTTTTACTTGCCTTGTATGTGCATGAACCATAGTGCACAGTACACACCAAACTGTGATGAATGAATTCACAAAAACTTTAGGATTCTTAAGCAGCATATGAATCAAGATCCTGTTTTGAGGTATAATGTTTAATTGTGATGTACAGGACTGGGGTTTGGTCTCAGCATTGGTTGGTGTTGTTCAAGGGTTTTCAACATTAGGTGGTACACTGGATTATATACCTAAGAAGTTAGATAAAATCTCCATACTTAATAAGAGAATTTAAAACTGTTAATGAGTTAGATTTTTGACTTGTCACTCATGGAGAAATATTTATCGTGTATACTATAGATACATATGTACTATACATTTGCATATATGTGTACATATGCATGCTATATATAACTATACTACATATAGCATAGTTCACATATATACCATATAATATATAAATATAGATAATACTTATTTATCTAGATATAGTATATTTGCCATATATGTGTATATAATGTAGTATATTTGCATTTATGTGTATATATCTGTGAGTGTGTATACTCTATATAATATCCTTGTCAGTCAACTGACATTTCTTAAGCATCTACTATGGACCAGACGCTGCAAAGCACTGGGGATGTAAAGGGGGAAAATAGTATTTGTGTGTATGTGTGTATGTGTGTGTGTGTTTGTTTATGTGTTTATGTGTCTATGTGTCTATGCTTTTATCCTTCTAGTGATGAACTTCCTCAATGTAGATTTGCACTTAATTTGAAGTATAGAGCCTTAAAGAGTTGCCTGGGACATGAAGAAATTAAATGACTTTCTTAGGGTCTTTTTTTTGTTCTTGTTATTGTCAGTAGTGAACCCTTGCCTTCCTGATAATGAGGCCAGCTCTCCATGCATGTTAGTATGTTTCATAGGTCTGTATGCATGTATGCAAGTATATACATATTCATATACACACATATACATATACATTTATACTTACATTATCCCCTCTCTCCAGTTCTACATCCTTAAGCATGGTATGGTAAGAATACCCTGGTGCTGTCCTCTCATCTCTCACTTTGATATCATTAAAAAAATTACCTTGCGGAATAATTCAAGATCCTTGAGATAGGTGTGGTATGGAAACTCATGCCATGCTTCACAGAACATCCTTGTTTATACTATAGGCTTTTTGCCATCTGTCTAAGCCATTGAAGGCAAGTAACTCCCTTTCCCCCCTCACCTTTCCAACTCTTGCTCTGGCCTGAGCTGTTAAATACTGCCATCGATCCTATTAAGGGCCACAGATTATAGATCAACCTCACTTTGGCATTTATATCCCTAGTTCTTTACCCAATGCCTTGAAAATAGTAAAAGGTTAATACTTTTTCATCAATAAATACTTTTTCATTCGTATTTGCATACACCATACATCTCCCATTACTCTTTATGTCCTTTGTAATTTTGATTCTTCAAAGAATTTGTTGTTTTGTGAGTTATTTTTTAATGGAGTGTTTCAACAATCTGGCTAGCTGCTGTTGTGGGGGTGAAAGACCAACACAAGCCCAACAACAAGAATGCTGCCAAAGCCCAGGTTCTTTTCATCTGCTTTACTAAGGAGAGCAATGTTAATGTCACTTTAATCTGGCATACAAATACCATTCACTTAGCTCAGGGGAAAAAGCCAGCACCCTGAACTTCAGAGCAAATACAAATACAAAGATCCATTAGAAACAGACCAAATCACAATTCATAGCTACCAAAAAACATCAACATCTGAGTTCACAAGCCGGGGAGCTCGACAACGGCTGGCCCAGAGTCACTCGAGCCACCACTGCGGTGGGTAAGAGCTCCAAAAAAGAGAAAGCCAACCCCTGGTTTTATATATTTTTCAGGGTCAAGGGCGAGTCACACATGCGACTCACCCACATGACCTAAAATCGTCACAAAGAGGCGACTTAAACCCATGTGGTCTAAAAGTCTCTGATGTCCCAAACATGCCACTGAAACCCGTGTAAACTAGGCCCTTCCCTGAAGCAAGGAAGTCACCAAGGACTCCCAATCTAATCAAGGAAACAAAGGCCAAACTCTTCAAGGGCACTTGGTTGAACTGAGTGCTAAGAGCCCATTTTGTTGCCAACACATGGAGAAATAATGGAGACTTACTGAAATCATTATGCTATTTCCCAAGTGCAATCCAGCCTCTTCTATTCTTCCTATTCAATTCTGGGCCGAGTATATTGTCTATCCAGCATGACCACACCAGATATACATTTTGATGGATTAACTCCATAGACTTCTCATCAAATTGCATATCAAAATTTGAACAATTATCCATAAATTTGTTCAACAATTGTCTTATAATCAATATTAAATATCGCATAAGACATATGTATTTGGCTAAAGATATTTGCAACTGTCATTAAGGATGTCTTGCAGAGTACAAATAAAAGAAGGATCCCCTAAATGTTTCAGTACTTTGAAAGTTCCTATATACAAATGTCCTTTTTCCAATTACATTAAACCCTGGAATACTATGTAATATTTTCTAATAGCTCCATAACTACTCGGAGGGGTCTTATCTTTATAACCTAGAGAGAGAAAAACAAATGAATTGCCAATAATAATAATACCTCATTCGATTCTCACAACAACCCTGGGAAGTAGGTGCTATGATTACTATGATTATCCTTGAGGAAACTGAGGCAAACAAAGGTTCATTGACTTACTCAAGGTCACCACCTGATTTAAAATCAGGCCTTTACTCTAGGCACAGCATACTATTCATTGCACCAATTAGTAGTTGTGTATGTGTAAAAGCATATATGGGTGTGTATGTGTGTGTGTGTGCATGTACATTTTAATTATCTAAACTTCCATTGATAACAATAAGCTGCTTCCATGAACAGTAAGGGAAGCTAATTTTGTGAGAATGCTTGTAAGCCATAAAGGAAGCAAATCTGATAACTTTCTTCTGATATCTGAAGAGCCATCATCTGGAAGAAGGTGGATAAATCATTGAGAACCCCGCCTCCACAACAATCTGTATATGTTGTGAACAGTTTTAGTCAAAAATATCAAATGTAGTTGGAACAGAAATAATTAATTAAGTGAACCGAAGCTGCTAAAAGCTAGCCACCTTCAATGTGTAGACCTTTTTTCACAGGATAGGATGGTAAAAACATGCTTTTGAGCAGGTAAATAACTGGAAAATTTTTCACTATAGCCACTAACCCAACTTATAGTGAACTCTTAGTAACAAATCATTTCATTGAAACATGCTGAATGTAGGTTGACAATTTTTTTTCCAGTTCTGATTGAAAAATGAGAAGAGTATATTGGATGTTGTGAATCATGAGAGATGTGAACTGGCTGTACAACCTGGCTGAAAACACAAAGGAAGTCCTTCTTATAAAAACCATTAAAAAGAAATTTAGTGGATTATGGAATAACGCAAGTACATTATTTTATGGTGGTGGAAAAGGAAATTAATTGCTCACTGTGGAAAATTTGGCTTCCACTCTCTCTTCTCTATTCTACATTCCTCAGTTTTCCTTTTCTTTCATTACTATTTTCTCACTTATCTTCTGCTCCTTGCTCATTTTTCTTTTACCTTGATCCCTTCCTGGTATTATCCCTCAAACCTGCCCCCAATCCCATCTCTGCCACTCTGCTGTAACTTTTGTATGTCATTTATTATTAGTAGAAAGATTTTTTGTGGCAAGATGGTGGCTGGAAAGCAGGGATTAGCGTGAGCTCTCCACCAAGTCCCTCCAAAAACCTATGAAAAATGGCTCTGAACCAATTCTAGAACTGCAGAACCCACAAAATGGCAGAGGGAAGCAGGGCTTCAGCCCAGGACAGCCTGGATGGTTGCTGGGTGAGGTCTTTCATGCACAGAGCTGGGAGTGGAACAGAGCCCAGTGTGGGCCATGTGGACCAACCTGACCAGGAGCTGGGCAGAACGTGCCCTAGTGCCCTGAATCTGTGAGCTGCAGCAATTACCACACTTCTCAACCCACAAACACCAAAGACAACAGAGAAGGTTAGTGGGAAAAGCTGCTGGGGACAGGGTGACAGAGTTCCCAGTTCAGACACCGCCCTGGAGGCAGCGGAGGTGGGGCAGCTACAAAACTATAGCTGCAGTTGCTTCTGGCCCCAGGCCCACCTGGTGGGAGGAATTAAGTGGCAGATCAGAGCAGGAGTGCAGAGCCTGCTGAAGATCAAAGTCTAGTCCAGGTTGGGGGTTCTTGGGGAAGGAAGAGTGCTAGCGTGGCAGAGCTGGCTGTAATAGCTCTGAAATCAACAGCGCATCCCCCCAAGCTTGGAACATAATACTCTTTACTCTACAAGCAGTCATACCCTGCTGAAAAACTCAAGGGTCAATAAGTTGGCTGTGAACATAGCCAGGCAGTGAAAACACACCCAGATTCAGTCTCAGACTTTGGAATCTTTCTTTGGTGACAAAGAAGACCAAAACATACAGCCAGAAGAAGTCAACAAAGTCAAAGAGCCTACAACAAAAGCCTCCAAGAAAAACATGAACTGGTCTCAGGCCATGGAAGAGCTCAAAAAGGATTTGGAAAAGCAAGTTAGAGAAGTAG
>JAQQSZ010013348.1:0-11779 GCA_028646595.1 Phalanger gymnotis | reverse complement strand
GCAGGTGCGCTGGGCTCTGCTTGGCTCAGCTCCGCTCCCCTCAGCTGGGAGCTGGGAGTTCTGTGAGGGACAGACCTTACCCCGAGACCATCTAGGCTGTCCTGGGCTGGAGCCCTGCTTACCTCTGCCACTTTGTGGGTTCTGCAGGTCTAGAATTGGTTCAGAGCCATTTTTTATAGGATTTTGGAGGGACTTGGTGGGGAGCTCACGCCAGTTACTGCTTTCCAGTCGCCGTCTTGGCTCCGCCCCTAATACATTGTATCTTACTTAACATCTTGATCCTAGTGACATATGACAGAACTGACTTAACACATGGTTGTAACAAATGGCTGTGCATTACTGTATTGTGTCGAATGAAAATAACAATCCATAAAAGTCAGCATGATTCTTAGTTTCTGAAGTACTAATGGCTCTCACCTCCTCCTCCTCCTCTTCCTTCTTCTTCCTCCTCCTCATCTCTGATCATTTTGATTTATTTTATGTTTAATTTATGGAATAAAACAAGCTTTCTATAATATATAGTCCAATAAAAAAGAGGATTGCACGTGAAACTGCAAATCTACTATATACAACTTGTTTTCCTTTTTAAATACACAAAAATTATCATGTATATTTATTTTTTTCTTCCCCCCTCCGAGATGGCTAGACACAGATAGGTGTATATATACATATATACACATACACATATATATGTGTATGTGTATGTAAATATGCACCTATATTTATACATATACATGCATATATGTGTATGTATATACACATACATAGGTACATATATGTGAGTATATATGCATGTATATATTTCATCCCTACTACTAGTCACCAGTTCTTTCTTTGGATGCAGACAGAATCTTTCTTCATATGTCCTTCATACTTAGTTTGGGTATTTAAAATAGACAAAATAACTCATTCATTCAAATCATTCTTAAAACAATATTGCTGTTACTGTATACAATGTTCTTTTGGTTCTATTCATTTCACTCTTCCCTATTTCAAGCTTATCATTTCTTATGGAACCGTAGTATTCTGTCACAATCATACATCACAACTTGTTCAGCCGTTCCCTTGTTGAGGGGCATCCTGGTCATTTCCAGTTCTTTTCCACCACAAAGAGAGCTGCTATAAACATTTTAGAACCTATGGGTTTTTCCCTTTTTTCTCTAATTATCTTTGGAAGTAGACCAAGTAGTGGTACTGCTGTGTCAAAGGTTATAGATAGTTTAATAACTCTTTAGGCATAATTCCAGACTAATCTCCAAAATGGTTGAATCATTTCATAGGCCTTTATCTTCTTAAACAGCAACAACAAAAAGACTTTCACTGTGAAAATGAAGGTACCATGTAATGGAACTGGTGATCTGTGACTTGTAGATGAAGGTTCCTTTCCTTATATTATATATACTATGACAGGTGACCAACATGTGGTCTATTTGGTGTGTCAACGTGTTAGTGCACCAGGCAAATATATAAGACTTAATTGCAGAATATTTGCCATATGCCTTTCCTGAGGAAGTATCTACAAGAGTTCTAGATTAAGTCACAGGTTTTGAGCCCAAAAAATTTAATATAAGTAAGGATGGTTTTCTTTACTTTCTCCTTGTTGCTGTTGTCATCATATCATCAACTTCTTCCTCTGAAGAATTTCATGCAAAAGCCCATTGCACAATATTTGTCAGATTCTTATCATTTCAATGATTTTCTTGATGATAGATATGCTTAGTGATATGCAAAAAATGATAGAAATTTTCTAATTCATTTTCTTCTTTGCAGTAAATGTACCAAAAAACCTCTCCAAAACTGCACCTTCATTTGGAGCCAAATGTAATTCTCTTCTGTTTCCTCCAAAGGATATTTTAAACCATGCACCATGGAGAATTGGGTAATTTCTGTCACTTGAAAGAGCTCATCTGTCTCTTGGATTATAAAAATGTAAGTCATTTTCAATCTGTAAAATTATCTGAATAACACAGACATCCAGTTTAAATTACCAAATAAAAATTCTAAAGTAAATACAAAGAGATGACATGACTCATAGTCATAATTCATATTTGAAAATTTCATTTGACATGTACATGGCATATCTGTTGAATTCTATAAGAAGATAAAGTTCACCTAATACAAAGTTTAACACAGAAGGAAACTACTTGGGATTGAAGAGAGAGGATTGAAGAAGATGGATCAATGTTAAATCCTCCTTCTGTGATTTCCCTAGAGACTTCAACAACCATTCTAAATAAAAGGAAATGGGCTTCCGTCATCTCTTTGCCTTTGGGTTTACATTATTGCAGTAGTCCTCACAATTGGTTACCTCTAAAGTGAACTAAAATTATTTGATGATTACATCCATGCTGTTTTTGTGAACCTATTGATTATAGCCTGGAACAATAAATGTCAGAAAAAATGACACAGTATATACCCTAGAATAAAGAATTTTAAAATGCATGTCTTCTTTGCCATTGTTTTCTCTTCTGTACAGTTGTTGATAGAGAACTTCAACAGAGATGAAAGATCAAAATAATTGATTTAACTCGATGTTAAATGCTGTCTTCCTCTCTTTTTAGCCCATTTGGTAGTGACGAGAATGGGTAAAGCTTCATTAAAAAGAAGAACCAATTTATTACTGTAATATGAGAAAATTACTTAACTTTGATTGTGTGAACAATAATTAGATGAAACAAAATACTTATTATTTCAATATCCACTAAATAATAAAGTGAATTGATGAAAGATAGAGATGTGGCTGTAAAAAGAAAAGTCAAAAAATTTCTTAAATATAAGTATTTGTTTGAAGTTAAAATGATCTAACAATTCATTTTCTTTTTATTGACACAGGGTGGTTGTTCATCCTTCATACTCAGAGAACCAAATGACATCACAATGTTGGGATCAAGGCACAGTGCATTGAATTGTGGCTGATCAGGCCGATCAGGCTGATCAGGGAGGCTCCATCAGAGGTCAGGCACAAATAGTTCATTTGTATATTTGGGGTGGAGATTTCCCTAAATTTGCATATTTGCCTTTGTATTGCTGATTCTGCTTTACTCATAGAGCACAATGTCTTCTTTGATGAGGACATGACATGCTGTGTCGTCTTGGGCTACCATATGCCATATCTTCCAATCGATGCCAATATTCTTCAGAGAGACCTTGAAAGTATCCTTGTATTATTTCTTCTGACCTCTTTGTGAGCACTTGCAATGTGTAAGTTCTCTGTAAAATAGTCTGTTAGGTAAATATACATTTAACATTCTGATCACGCGGCCAGCCCATAGGAGTTGGGCTCTGTGCAGGACAGTTCAGCTCAAAAAAGGACCTCAGTGTCCAGTATCTTATCTTGCCAGATAATCTTCAGAACCTTCCTAAAATGATTTAAATCAAAGTGGTTCAATTTTTAGCATGATTCTGATAAACTGTTCAGGTTTCACAGACGTACGACATTGAAGTCAGCACAATGGCTCTGTAGGTCTTCAGATTGGCATGCAGCCTAATACCTCTTCTCTCCCACACATTCTTTTGGAACCTCTCAAATGCTGAGCTAGCTCTGGCAACTTGTACATCAACCATATCATCTATGTGGACATCCCCGAAAAGTATGTTGCCAAGGTAAGGGAAATAAACTTATCCAAAGCATTCAAAATTTCTTCATTTGCTATAATCAATTTTTCCACATATGAATGGTATTGTGCTGGCTGATGGTGATTCTCTGTTGTTTTGGTATTTATTCCAAAATGAGCACAAGCAGCAGAGAATTGATCCATGGTTTGTTGTATCTCAGCTTCAGAGGCTGCATTGAATGCACAATCACCTGGGAACAAAAAGCCAAGCAGTAACTCTCCCTTGTCTTGGTTTTTCAAGCTAAATAGTTTACCATTAGTGGGGTAGCCAACCCTGATGCCATTTTCATCCTCATTGAAGACCTCTTACAACATCATTGAAAACATCATGCAAAACAGCATGGAATATGCACACAGCCCTGCTTCACTCCACTGGTGACTAGGAAAGTGTGAGAGCATCATCCTTTATCCAGAACCTATGCAAGAATGTCATCATGAGACCTGATGTATAATAATGATGAACTTCTTTGGGATACCAAATTTCATCATGATATTCCAAACATCCTCATGACTGACAGTATTAGAGACCTTGGTCAGATCCACAAATGTTGCGTACAGACCTTTGTTCTGCTCCTGGCATTTCTCTTGGAGTGGTCAGGTAGCAAACATTATGTTGAGCATTCCTCAACCCTTTCTGAAGCCACACTCATTCTCAGGTTGATGACCATTTTCCAGGTGAAGGGTCAGCTAATTAAGCAGGACTCTGGCAAGAATCTTGCCAGCAATGACTAAGAGAGAGACTCTCTTGTCATCATCACAGGACAACCTATTTCCTTTTCCTTTGTAGAGATGGACAATGGAAGCAACCTAGAGTTCCTAGAAGATAACCTCTTCTTACCATATAAACTAAAAGATTTCAGTCAGCTTCTGGATGAGCAGTGGACTACCTGCCTTATAGATCTCTGCTGGGATGGAATCAATGTCAAGCAATTTGCTACATGAGAAGAGTCTAATGGTGTTCAATACCTCTTCTTCAGTTGAAATTTCAGCTAGAGAGGGATTGACTTCAACCTCTGGTCTACTGAGAACACTATAAAAGCATTTAGCCTATCTCTCCAGGTTCATGTCATTATCATTGATCACTGTGGCTCCATCTTTACTGAGTAGTTGAGATTCCCCATAAATAAGGCCCATAGTCTTCAGGGCATTGTGGAAGTGCTTTGGATTGTTGGTGTCAGAGTGAAACTGAATAGCATATGCCTTCTTACCGAGCAAAGAAGCCTGCATCCTTATAAGCTTTGTATATCCTTTACTTTTGATGGACTTAAATTCTGCCTTCTTAGAGATGGATGAACTGTCCTGCTGGTAAAACCTATGCGATTCCCATATTTTATTTAGGAGGTTCAGAATTTCTCCAATGTTTTCATCAAAACAATCCTGATGTTTGTGAGTGTTCTGGCCCAGATGAAAAACATGATGCTGTACACCAAATCTCTGAAAGCAACCCACTCTTTTTCAGCTCCACTGTTGCTGTGTACTGACTCAGCTTTCCCTCCGGGTCACCAATAAACTGTTCAAGCATGCAGAAGAGTACTAATCTGTTAATGTTGAGTCTCCTGTTAGTTGTTTTGCCTTGGGGCTACAACTTTTGTTGAATGGGAATACTTAGCTTGGAGAAGATGTCTATAATCAGTCCAGCACTCTGCACCACACATCACCTTAATCACTGTCACATCCTGCCTCTCTCTTCTTACAATGATGTAGTCTATTAAATTACAGTACTTACTGTGAGCGTGCATCCACTACATTTTGTTGTATTTCGGTAAGTGGAAGACAGTGTTGGTGATGTGAAGTTTGTGAAACGTATAAGTCTTTAACAGTAAGTGACCATTGCCATTGTTGTTTCTGACTATGTTCTTCCCAATGGCTCCTTGCAGTTTCTGATAGTCTGTCTACTTGACCTCATTAGGATTCATTATGGTGGGAGCATACACACTGAAGATGGTGGAGTGGCACTTTTCTTCAAGTGGCAGTTGTGTTGTCATGAGCCTGTCATTCACTTCTTTGGGGACCATACAAGTTTGCTGATTAGATTATATCTGATTGTGAAACCTATATCAGCTTCAAAGAGCACTTCCTCAAAACAGCTGCTCCAGAAAAACTGTGCATGCTGCTCCCATTTTGGTAAGCTGGCCTTCATTTGTCAGGCTTGTTTCACTCATGGCTGCTTTCCAAATGTGATACCTGCTGAGTTCTCTCAAAAGAGAGCTGTTTATCTTTCAGATCTACTGGAGTTTTTGTTGTCCATGAGCATACATGTATAAGTAACAACACATTCCATGTATCAATGGTGAATGAAATCAACTTTGCAAAAATTTTTGTGTGTGTGTGTGTGTGTGTGTGTGTGTGTGTGTTTCAACCACTGTGTGAAATCTCTGCCTGACAAGGTAAGCAAGCCAGGTTTGGATGAAGCAGCCAATTTTTAGGACACCATTTTAACCCCTTCCTCATGCTAGGAAATGAGCAGTGTATTCCTTAAAAAAGCCACTCAGACACCAGGGGGCTGCCAAAACCCTCTGTTACTGAAGTCCAATAAGAAGACAACTCTATAGGCTGAGCTGCCTGTGTGCAGAATTATGACTAAAGCTCCTAGAGTATCCACACCTTCTTCTCTTTCACTCGCCCATTTCCACAGGACTTCAAGGTAGGTAAAAAATAGTAAAATAATAGTATAGTAAGATAATAAAATAAAATAGTTAAGATGATGTTTTGACTTGAGTTAAGTGAGGTAAAGTTGCACCAAGTTATCAGCCTCCCTCTCTCTTCCAGAGTCAACAAAATCCAGCAACAAGATAAAAATCAAAATGATGGGCAATGGCACAGGATGCAGTGGATGACCTTGGCATAATTCCATGTCTGACCAAGCTCTCTGCTGCCTTCTTTGCCTGTTGGAACAAATTGCTTTCATCTGCCCATTCCCTCAGGGGGAAGTCTACATGTGCTTTGGGTAGACAGCCTGCTAACTTACTGCTAAGTGGCCATTACACTCAATCTGGTTTAGACCATCTGTCAAGATGGTTTTACCAAGAGGTGGCCACTGTACCTGTGTTTCAACAATCTGGCTAGCAGCTGTTGTGGGGGTGAAAGACCAACACAACCTCAACAACAAGCATGCTACCAGCACGCTGCAAAAGCCCAAGTTCTTTTGATCTGCTTTACTAAGGAAAGCAATGTTAAGGAGTTGACAAGCTTACTTTAATTCAGCATACAAATATCACTCACTTAGTTCAGGGGAAAAAGCCAGCACCCTGAACTTCAGAGAAAATACAAACAAATTACAAATATCAACAGACAGACCTTGTCTGATCCAAATCCCAATACATAGTTACCAGAGTTTAACGAAGTCTCAACATCTGGGTTACAAGCTGGAGGGCTGTTAGCTACAGCTGCCTGGAGTCTCCACATCAGCGCTCACCACCAAGACTGAGAGCCCTGTGCAAATAGCTCTGTCTTCTCTTCTTATACCATTTCAGATGTCATCAAACATTGTCTGAATGACTAGAACTTAGGCTCCTATGATTGGCTCTTGAGTAAGCACCTGCCCTTAGTACCCTGGGAGCTTCACACCCATGGAGGCTTAGCACCTTATAGGGGTTTGGGCCTGGGGCTTAGCACCTAATAAGACTCAATGAAATACACTGAATTAATCAAAGGAAACAAAAGCCAAACTCTTCAAGGGCACTTGGTTGAACTGAGTGCTAAGAGTCCATTTTGCTTACCAACACAACCTGCTACAATTTCTTGGAACCACAGGTGAAAGTTGGGTGAGAGATGTACACCAAAGGTGGATAAGCAGCCCTGAAAAAGGCTTGGCAAGTCCTCACACCAAAGGTGCTAGTCCTCCCTGAACACCCATACACCCAAACACAGGCTATATATTTGAGGAAAAACATCTGCACACAGAGAAAGCTGGTCTTTTTTAATAGGTGAAGTGTGTGACTGCCTATCTAATGTGATTTGAAGAGTCAAGAAATGGTTTCAGCCCTTATGTGAATTCTCCTCTATATACTATTCCTTCATTGCTTTGGTTTAACATCCTGATACCTATTAAAATGCAAATTGAATTAGGAGGTAACACATTTATCAATCATTTTATACTTTAGTGTTTAACCATTTATTAGATCCTTTTCATTAGCCAAGTAGCTAAGAAAAGGCCATGATTACAGAATTATAAAAATTGAGAGTTTGAGGGGATCTCGGTTTTCATCTTGTCCGATTAATAAATGAAATGAATCCCCACTATGGCATACCTGACAAATAGTCAAATGGTTTCTATTAAAGATGTCCAAGGAGATTGTTGATTTCTTCAGTCATTTCAGTCATGTCTGACTCTTCATGTTTTCTTGGCAATGATATTAAAATGTTTTCCATTTCCTTCTCTAGCTAATTTTACAGATGAGGAAACCAAGGTAAACAGAGTTAGGGGACTTACCCGTGGTCACACAGGTATTAAGAGTCTGAGGTCAGATTTGAACTCACAAAAAGACATAGGAGAGGGACCCACTAAATATTGAGGCAGTTGATTTCTCTTTTAGATGAGAGGTTGTTATATTTTTGTTTTTTGTTTATTTTTACCATCATCAAACATAATTTGGCCCCTTCACAAATTCCACCCTTAACTCCTGATTCTGAAGCCCTAGGGATCCAAATAGAACAATTCTAATTACTTCGGCACATGACATTCCTATGAATGCCTTAAAGTGACTATCACGTTTCCCCTGAGTCTCTTCTTTTACAGGTGAAAACTACCCAGTTTCTTTAAATTATCCTCATATCATGTGATTTGAAGGCCCTTCCTTAACCTGGCTGCCTTCCTATCTTTACTCTCTAATTTATCAATGTCCTTCTCAACTGTGGTACAAATAACTAAATACAATATTTAAGTTAAAGTCTGAAAAGGATGGGGTGTAGTGGCAATATCACCCCACCAAGCCCAAATTTGCATGGGCATTTTTGGCTGACACATCACGTGGCTGACATATGTTGAGTTTAAAGTCCATTAGAACCCCTGTGTCTTTTTCAAAATAACTGATATCTCTCCATGATTTTTCATTCTTATATTTATGAAGTTGCTATTTTTATGCCCAAGAGTAAGACTTTACATTTTATCCATGTTAGATGTCCTCTTATTAAATTAAGCCTAATGCTCCAATCTGTGATCTCTCTGGATTTTGACCCTATCATCCCATTGTGCCTGCTTTCCTTTCCAGCTTTGTGTCTTCTGTAAATTTCATGAACATACCATTTACAACTTTACCCTGCACATTGACTTCCTGACACTTGGCATTGACCCATTAAGAGCTATTCTTAAGTTTAGTTTAGCCATACAAATAGTTCAGAATGCATTTTATTGTATTACTGTCTCATTCATATCTTCTGTTCTTATCCACAAGAATAGTATGAAATACTTTATTAATGGCAGCTAAAATCTAGGTGGAGTAAATCCATTGCATTCCCCTCATGTACTAGTTAAGTAGCATGTCATAAAGGACTTGAGATTATTCTGGCACAGCCTATTCTTAAAGCATTGCTGGCTCTTTGTAAGCACTGCTTTATTTTCTAAATGTTTGCCAACCATCACTTTAACGATCCATGTTTAGAATCTTTTCCTCCAACATCAATGCTCACTGGTATACAGTGTGCAGACTCAATTCTCCTCCTTTTTTTGAAAATTGGGATATTTGTCATTTTCCAGTCTTATATTATCTCTCCCATGATCGTTCAGATATCATTTCTAGTAGCTGCTCAAATTTCCTAGTTCTTTCAGTACCTGAAGATGTAGTACATCATTGGGCCAAGTAATCGTGGGCAAAAAGGTGCTTTCTTTTTATCTCTTTAGTTACCTTGAGTATCAGCTCCCAGCTAGTCATCTGTGTCCTATCATTTCCAATGTAAATGTTATTCTGCATTTAATAGGGGAAAAAACCTAACAAAATAACAGATAGCTCTGACTTCTTGTTGTTGATTATCATCCTATCCACTCTGAATAGAAATCCTATATCTTCTGTAATCCTCCTTTAAAAAACAGTGTAGCTAAATACAAATAATAAGACATCATCCCTTTTTTGTTTGTAGGTTCCTTTACCAGCCTTAGTTCATTCTGATCTTTAACATTCCTCACAGTAATTTTAGAGGACCTATATTCCTTCTCTATTTCCTGGTCTTGACACTGTCTTTAAAATGAAGGGGGAAATATGTTGGAGGTGGGGGAACAGTCAATGCTTGAACCTCACTCTCTTCTGAACTGATTTAAGGAAGAAAGTATATAAAGAAAAGGATAGAGAGAGACACAGAGAAAGAATGTGCATGCATACATACATACATATATACATGCATACATACGAGAGAGGGAGAAAGGGAGGGGGGAGGGAGAGAGAAAAAATGTAAGTAATTCGTGATCCACTACTGGCAAGTCTGTTTCTGTATCACTTGTACTACGGTTCCGCTTAGACCAATGTATCCGTGTTCGTGAAAGTCTTGAGTATTGGGGCAGCTAGGTAGTGCAATGAGTAGAGCACCTGCTCTGGAGTCAGGAGGACCTGAGTTCAAATGTGGCCTTAGACACTTGACACAGCAAGTAGCTGTGTGACCTTGGGCAAGTCACTTAACCACAATTGCCCTGCCTTCTCCCCTCCAAAAGAAAACACTAAAAAAAATTCTCTTGGGGCAGCTAGGTGGCACAGTGAGTAGAGCACCAGCCCTGGAGTCAGGAGGACCTGAGTTCAAATGTGGTCTCAGACACTTGACACACTAACTGTGTGACCTTGGGCAAGTCACTTAACCCCAATTGCCCTGCCAAAAAACAAACAAAAAAAGTCTTGAGTATTGATCATTAAATATAAAAAGTTGAATTAATTTGTAAATTAAATTAATCTTTTCAAGTAAAGAGTCTATAAAATAATAAAAGAGCTAAGGCTTATTATCAGTATCATTTTGTCATGATTATGTTACTGACACTGATAGCAGCTTATTCAAATTTTATGTTTGAATCTCTTGGTGAAAGTCTCTTAAAAGCTGAATTTCTAAGTCTAAACATATGGAAATATTTATAGAAATGATAGCTGTCTTTATAATACCTATAATGATAATAATGTAGTCCTATGTTTTCTGATCATCTTTAAATGCATTTTATTATTTATCAAACTCACCATCTGACATAAGGAAATGATGAAATTACAGTATATTTTCAACACTGAGTATATCTTTCATTAATCAAATTACAGGGCAGTTTTATATAGATTATATATATGATTATTAATTATATATTATGCACATATAATGTTATAATAATCTATCTGTATGGATAGAGATATTTTCCATACTAAGAATATATTGCATTTATGAAATCAAAATACAGTATTGTATGAATGCATGTATATATACACAGATGTGCTTATGATGTGAATATACATATATGATACTAGCTCTATATACAGACAGAATAAAATACCAACTTTTACATTATTATTTATTCAACAAATATAAGGACTTGTGGTTAACACCAGGGGAGATGTTAAGCTAGATAGGACATATTCCCTGCCAACTAGGACCTTATCATCTAGTTGGGAGTACAGACCATTAGCTCAGCCTTCTTAGACTGATAGTTCTCAGTAACCTCCCTAATATAATGGAAAAATAGAGTTAAACCCTTTAAACATAGGTAGTTTATTCTCTTTTCTTGAAATACTTCTACCTCTGTTCTTTAATCTAGTCATCTGTTGGAATTTCTTAAGCCCAAGTTTTAATAAAGTATGTATGCACCCTCTGCTCTCCTTGAGCCATAGAACAATGTTCCTGGAAACAGATTCAGTGCAACTGGAATAAATATCCACACATCACAAAACGTGAAATCTTGTTAAGCCCTCAGTTCCCAATTCCTGTAAACATACTCTCACAGTGTCTGAGTTCGGTATAGTTGTAAATTTCTCTTGTTACTGTTTTTATTCTTTTCCTGTGATTGACTCATTGTGGTTCTCTAAATAGACACTATCTTCTTAAAGCACTACTGCTTAACCAATTAGGTTGAATCAAATCCAAGTGGTAATTAACTCCATATGATATTATTTTCACACTATAATTTCAGTAGATGCTATATGGTAATCGCCACTGTAACATCAGCATTAACAGCAACAATAATTGACTTCACCTCTTAGACCAAACCAAAA
>JAQQSZ010013347.1:0-11779 GCA_028646595.1 Phalanger gymnotis | reverse complement strand
AAAAAAAAAGCAGCTCTATTTCCCATTTGGAATCTGAGATAATAGATTAGTAATGTTCATGAAGTGGATTCCATGGAATTTATAAAACTGATCAGTTCTCAGGGGAAGGTGCCATTGGCTGAAGCATTACTTCAAAGGACTTGATCATTAAGTGAAAGACAGGAAGCTCATTTTATGATAATTTGACCAATGCTTTATTGATCTCATTATAGACTGGGGAGAACGCATTACAACAGACTTGAATCGTGCAGGTGGTTGAAGTGACCAGCAAAGTTTTTAAAGGAAGGATGAGGAAGAATACCTCTATGCAAGTGTATTTTATTTTAAAAAGCTCTTTAAGACTTTAAGTGAATTCAATAGATGTTTTATACAAAGCTTGAAGCTTTAAGTCATTGCTCAAATTTATAGGTAGAAGTACAAGCTATTTTGTTGTTAAAACTCTCCTAATGTCTAATTCCTTATTTAAAGGGAGTGTGGAAGTAGGAGAAAAGGGTCCTCTGCTTCATATTCAGCTGTTTTCCTTTTCTATAATCTTCTATTCCTTCACTACCAGGTTGCTCACCTGTCTGGAGGAGTTAGGAGTCTGCTCCTTCCATTCTGAAAATAACCATAAAATGATTAAAAGATATCTAACTCATCTGTTTATAATTTCATTCCCTTGAAGGCATAGAATCAGTCTTTCTAGGTTCAAATGGCAGTAGTTGATGGTTTCTTAATAACAAAGTAGCTGTCAAGTGGAAGTGGATAGAACATATGGCTCCGAGTCCAGAAGATCTGGGTTCAGATCTCCCTTTTGACACTGTCTTTTCTGATCCTAGGCTCCTCACTTAATGTCTATGTGCCTGAGGCATCTCCCAAAGTCTTGTCTACTAATTCATCAGTGGGTCTCCACTGATCCAATTTTTGCTAATGGAGGGAGTCTCCATAACGAGAGTAACACATGCTGAAAAAAATCACAGATCATTTGCATATTAATGTAAGTAAATTATTATCATTAGGTTGCTATCTTGATGTTGTTATTATATTACTTATGCTGTACTGATCATTTAAAAAGGAAATCCTTTCTCTCACTGTATATGCATATATATATCAACCAATGTATATAACCAATGAAATAACAGGTTTAGGCTAGGTAGCTAGATGTGTATGTGTATGAGTGTATGTAAATGTGTGTGTGTGTGTGTGTAGATGTGTATAGATATACATATCTATCTATCCATCCATTCTTCTTCCTTCCTTCCTTCCTTCCTTCCTTCCTTCCTTCCTTCCTTCCTTCCTTCCTTCCTTCCTTCCTTCCTTCCTCCCTCCCTCCTTCCCTCTCCCCCCCCCTCTCTCTTTCTTTCTTTCTCTCTTTCTTGACTGGACCTGTTTTTTCATTAGTTATGAGGAACTCCCAGGTGAGGAAATTCCCATTCCCAAAGCAGATTGGGACCTTCTGTGCAATTTATAGTCTTAGGAAATTGCCTAGAGCACTAGTAAAGCTTTGATTTGCACTAAGACATTTGGGACAACATGAATTTATATTGTCTTAAACTGTGGTATTATTCTTATAGGGAATTCCTGGTTGAGGAACTCCCTGTATTAACCTCAATGGGCAGTTAAACTCTGGATGACATAGAGAGTTAAAGGCTTACCCAAGACACGAAAAGTTTAAGTGACTTTTCAGGTTTATCCAGCCAATATAGAGCAGAGGTGAAATCAACTCTTTCTGATTCCAAGGCAGGACCCCATTGCCTATGCCTCTACAAACAACAGATACAGTACAGAAAAATCTCTTTCTTTTAAAAATCTTTGTTACAAGCTATGACTTGCCAGTCAAGAGAGGGTGAAGGGAGGTATGTTTGAAAATGAAGGAAAGTATTAAAAACAAAGGATGTCAATAAAACAATTGTTTAGTCAGTCATGAACAGATTAGGACATGCCCAAAGTCGCACAGGTATTAAATAGGAGAGCTGGTGTTTGAACCTAGGTCTTCTGACGTAGGTCTGAGGTTATGCCCATTACTTAAATAGTGATGTGGTGAAAGGAGAATTGAATCTGGGGTTGGGAAGTCAACTCTGTCATATAGACTTGTGACTTTGAGCAAGTAATTTAACCTCTCTGAGTCTCAGTTTCTTTATCTGTAAAATGAGAGAATTATACTAGATGGTTTCTGAAGTCCCTTCTTAGCTTTAAATCTTATGATGATATGATCCTGAGACATTTGTGAATTTTATTTTCATCTCTAGCTTCTTCCTTTGCCAGCTCTCACATGGAGGAGATGGAAGGTTGTGAGTAAGTGAGAAAGTAAATAATCCAAAGCTGAGTAAGTCTTAAAAAATGAATGGAAGCCTGTATAAACCACAAACCCTGAATTATTTAGAGCAAATACACTAAAAGACTGGAAACCTGACTTTGGTGGTTCACTTGCAGTGAAGTTTAGGACAGCTTGTTGGGTCAGAGGGCTTCCCATAAGATCAAGTTAAGGAAACTTACTTAATTCAAAGAATAGGGGCAGCTAGATGGCGCCATAGTGGATAAAGTGCCAAGCCTGTAGCCAGGAAGACTCATCTTACTGAATTCAAATCTGGCCTTAGGCACTTCGTAGCTGTGTGACCCTGGACTTAAGCCTGTTTGCCTCAGTTTCCTCTCTGTAAAATGAGATGGAGAAGGAAATGGCAAACAACCCCAGTGCCTCTGCCTAGAAAACCCCAAATGGGGTCATGAAGAGTGAAACATGACTGAAAATGACTGAACACAATTCAAAGAACCATAGATTAAGAAATGGAAGAGACTTACACATCGTCTAGTCTGACCTTATTTTGTTCAGAGGAAAACAAGCTCTAGAGAGGTTAAATAACTTACTGAAGGCCACCCAAGCAGTACGGGACTGAGTCAAAATTCCAACCCTGATGCTTTGACTCCAAGACCTAACACTCTTTACATTACACCCAATAGCTCTGATCTACCCTGTATGTACCTGGTATTTTTCTTTTCAATTAAATGTTATCTTCCTTGTTAGAAAGTAAGCTCCTTGAGGGCAGAGATTATTTTAACTTCTTCTTTGCATTCCCAGAATTTAGTTATGTACTTAATCAATGCATATTGATTAATTGATTAATAGATAGAATTGTCTCTACAACAGAAGACCATAAACAGTTAATACATTTTCTCACAAACTCATTTACAACTAAAGAATGAATCATATGTTCAAAAAATAACCCCTGAAAGGTCAAATGAAATAATATTTGTAAAGCGCTTAGCCCTATGCCTGGCACATAGTAGATACTTAATAAATGCTGATTCTCTTCCGTTTCCCCTTGAAAGATTTTTGTCTTTAACTTAAAAAATATTTGCAATGATTATATGTTATTAATTTGAGATCTTTCACTGTATTTTCTTTCTTGTCTTCTGTTCTCTGCACTGTTTTTTTAAAAAAAATATAATTGTTTTCAATTGTCAAGCATTTACTTTTTCTCCTTTTCCCTCCCTGGGGGGAAAAGAAAAAGAAAACCCTTATAATAAAAAAAGAATAATAAATCAGAACAAATTCCTATATTGGTCATGTCCAAAAAAATGCTTGTTTTCATTCTGCAGATGTTACTTTTCATTGCTCTGTCAGGAAACACATCATCACTGGTCTCCTGGAATCCTGGTTGGTCATTGTGTTACTCAGCATTCTTAAGTCTTTTAAAATTGTTCAATTTTACAATGTTAGTGTTATACTATAGAATATAAACTCTTGAAGTGTGGTCCAGGGACCTTTAGAGATCCCTAGGGCCTTTTCAGGGGGTCTATGAGATCAAATTATTTTCATGATACTCTCTCTTCTTGTTCAGTCATTTTCATTTATATCCAACTCTTTGTGATCCCACTTAGGGTTTTCTTGGCAAAAATACTGAAGTGGTTTGTCATTTCCTTCTGTAGCTCGTTTCACAAATGAGGAAACTAAGGTAAACAGGGTTAAATGACTTTCCCAGGGTCACATCGTAGGTGTCTGTGGATGAATTTGAATTCAGGAAGAGGAATCTTTCTGACTCCAGCCTTGGCATTCTACCCACTGTGCCACTTAGCTACCCAACTAATAATAATACTGATAGATTGATAGCAAATATTGATAGATATAATCCACATAAACAAAAGATCTTTGGGGTCCTAAATATGATTTAAGACTATAAAGCTGTCCTGAGACCAAAAAGTTTGAGATCCACTGGTATAGGTTGTTCTCCTGGTTCTGTTTACTTCACTTAGCATCAGTTCATACAAGTCTTCCTAGGTTTCTCAGAAACCATTTCTTTCATCACCTATTATGGCCCAATAGTATCAGGTTACAATCATATGTCATCTACATCATTTAGTTTGTCACTTTCATAATTCTAAGATATCCTTTCTCTTCAGGGTAACTACCAAGACCCATTGCAGAGGGTTGTTTATAGCACAGAGCCTGACACATAGTCGGTGCTTAACAAATTCTTTTGTAATATGAAAAATGGATATTTCTCTCATATTAGTAGTTAATTATTGCATTAAGATCAAGATTTTTTTTTTCTCCTTCTCTCCCTCCTCATCTAGAAACCAACTAGTGTGAGAAAAGTCTCTTGGAGATTTATGCAGGTCAAGATCTAATCAGATAGTAAAAGAAATTCTAAGTTTGGACTAATGGGTGTATTCCCACTCATTGTTCGCTCAAACAGGTCTGGGAAAATGTTGATTCTCCTCATTATCAAGACAAGTGATAAGAAATTGATGGCTCATTGACCAAGACTTGAGTGACCTAGATCACCTACCCCAAGAAAGCCCACCTCTCCTTGTGTTAACTAATCAAAGCTGATTAGGAACCCCTTGGAACCATCTACTCTTTGAAGGGCTTGTAAACTATGACCCCAGCACCATTAGGGAGGGCTCTTTGGTCTAAGAGAGATGGCCAAATGACCATCCTTTTATTGATAACCTACTGGTCTTATTAATAAAATGATTAAATTACCCAGAAACTATGTTTCTTGAACCTTTTTAATCATTACAGTTTGTTTAATCGATAAGATACTGATTTTTATGAAACTTTGGTGGCTGTATGCTATTAAGCTCCTAGAGTGAGCTGTTTCTTCCCCTCTGCCATTCAGAATATTTCTCTTTCTCTGTGAAGGCTCTTTTCGTCCTTTCAGTTGACAATCTTTCCTCTCTTCTCAAGTTTTCCTAGAGTATTCCATTTCAGTCATGCCTTTGTTCCAATCTCTTCTTAATTTATATTATTCTGATCTGTGTTGTTATTTCCTTCCCCTTCCCATGCCCCAGTAAAATGGAACCTCTATGAGAGGAGAGGCTTCTTCATTTTTCTCTTAGTTTCCCCAGAACCTAGAACAAATATGTCTTATGTGCCTGGCACATAGGACATACTTAACTAAGGGTAATTTTTGCTACTTTATTCCTTTAAACAGATTATTAACATATATGAGGGATCTCTTCATTAAGGAGAAATTTTTTTCTTTCTAGAACCTTATAAGAAATATAAGGCACTAAATGTCACACCCTTCCCTCTCTCCCGTCCCCTGCACCTGCTGTAGAATTACATAGATTGCATTCATGTCCTGAGAGAACCTGGCCCTGAATAAGGGAGCCAAGCTTTTCTTATACTCTCTGGTCCATTATGCTTTCAGTCCATAGCCTTGAAAAAAATTGCTTAAACCTTAGGCTTGGTTCATGTCTAGGGTCCCCCTAATAGGAATTGACAGGATTCCCTCTAGAAAATTACTCGTTGTAAAGGTAGATCAGGTTTGAGACAGCTATTTAATTTCTCTATCACAAAAGAAATGATTAAAATATAAAAGATTCATAAGCACACCTTGACAAATACTAAAAGTGTGATACAAATATCTACAGGCATTATAGATCAGGCATTTCATTTATTCTTTAAACCTCACATCTGCTGTCTGAGCAACTCCCTCAAAGTCCATATCTTTTGATCAGCCTGGCCCATGTGGCTCATTCTCCTCTTGGTGGTCATCTTTTTCTCTGACAAGTATTGTGGTAGCTGTAGGGAGCACCTCCCATAGGGCAGCTTGTACTGATAAACTGAGGAATTCCTGAACACCCGAGGTAGACATGAGGCTCAAAACACAGGGGGAGATAGCAGAAGAATTTATAATATATGAATGCAATGGAATATTATCATGCCAAAAGAAATGAGGAAAGAGAAAGTTTCAATGAAACCTGAGAAAACTTATAAGAATTGGTACAGAACGAAGTGAGCAGAACCAAGAGAGTAGTAGGTATGATAACGGTAATATTGTAAAAATAAATAACTCTGAAAGATGGTAACCTTGATTGACACCAAGACCAACCATGATTCTAGAGGACCAATAATGAAGCATGTTTCCCATCTCCTAACAGAGAGGTGATGCACGGAGCATCCTGCATGAGATGTATATTTTCTGTACATGGTCAAGGCAAGAATTTGTTTTGCTTGACTATTCATAAATGTTAAAAGGGTTTTTTTTCTTTTCCAATGGGGGGGGTTTAATTGAAAAAACTTAAATAAGGAGAAAAGTCAATTTCTCATGAGATTACCCTCAATTTATCCTGTGCATATAATAATTGCTAGCATATTGTTTCCCTAATCAGATTGTGAGCTCCTTGAGAAAAGGAACTTTTTTGCCATTCTTTGTATTTCTATCAGTTAGCACAATGCCTAGAACATAGTAGATGCTTGGTATTTGTTAACTAATTCCCATGATCTCAGTTTGACTCCCTGTGTGCAGGGAAAATAACACACACCAGAAGGAGCTTCTGAGGTCTTAAAATACAGCCTTGGACTCTTGCTGACCTGTGCAAGGAACCACAATTGCTTTCCACTCATGTGAAATCCAAGGGAGAATCTTGAAGAGTCCGTCTCAGCATGCCCAGAACAAAGGCAGAGATGAGAAGACGGTGAAGTCATTCTTTTTAAAGTTTACTAACTGGACTGTTTTTCCTGACTCAGTGGCCAATCCTCTGACTTATTGTAGTTTTACTGGTGAGGGGGCACACATGGAGGCCAGCCAAAAGCTTCTGGTTATGTGTGCTCTTTTTCAAGGGGCCAGGGTGAAAGCCAACCTCCAGGCATGCTCCTTGAGATGGCTGTTATAATAATAATGATAGCTAACATTTAAAGTTTACAAAGCATTTTATACACATTGTATTATTTGATTTTCATAACAACCCTGTGAGATAAATGCTGTTATTTTACGATTGAGGAAACTGAAGCTGAGAGAGGTTATGTGAGCTCTCCTGGGATCCCACTGTTAGGAACAGTAGTCAGTCATAAGCCGGGACTTATATATCCCAATGCCAGGAAGGAAAGAAAGGAAAAAAAGCACTTATATCTACCATGTGCCAGGCACTGTGCTAAGCACTTTACAAATATTGTCTCACAGCAACCCTGGGTAGTAAGTGTGATTATTATCTTTATTTTACAGTTGAGGAAATTGAGGCAGAGACCGGTTGAGTAACTTGTCCATGGTCACACAGGTAGTAAGTGTCTGAAAATGGGTTTGGATTCAGGTTTCCTGATTCCAGGCTTAATGATCATCCCACAGCACAACCAATCTCTCTTAGATTGCCTAGTTGTCTCAAGCAAAGGTTTCTGTCAAGAAAGTGGGAAGTAGCTGAGACATGAAGGAAACCAGGGAAGCCAGGAGGCAGAAATGAGGAAGGAGAGAATTCCAAGAATGAAAATAATTGGTTGGGAGATGAGAGTATCATGTGTAAGGAGTTGCAAAGATGCCAGAGTTACAGGATCCGAGAGTACATGGAGGTGAAGACTGGGAGTGGAGGAAGGAGCCAGACTACAAAAGCCACACTGAGGATTCAAATTTGATCCTGGGCTGCTAGTGTTTATTGAACAGAGTGGGAAGTAACACAGTCAAACTGGTGTTTTAGGAAAATCAACGTGACAACCGAGTGGAGAATGGAGTGGAGTGGAGTACGGAGAGACATAAAGGAAAATCAGTGTGACAGCTGAGTAGAGGATGGAGTGGAGTGGAGAGGGACATAAAGCAGGCAGACCCACCAGGAGGCTATTGAAATGGTCCAGGCAGGAGGTGATGAGAGCCTGCACCAGGATAGTATCAGCATTGGAGGAGAGTATTTGAGAGATAATATGGAGGAAGAAACGATAGAGCTTGATAGTTATTGGAAATGGAGAGTGAGGAGTCAAGCATGTCACTTAGATTGCAAGCCTGGGTGACTGGGAGCATGGTGATACCTCAGCAGTAATGTCTGTCCTTTGTTTTTGAAAGGATTGATGACATCATGGGTGGAGTCTTGACCTGAGTGAGTTGAATTTAAGTGAGGTAGAGCTGCACAAAGTCATCAGCCTCACTCTGTCTTCCCGAGTCATCAAAGTCCAGTGGTAAGACAAAAGTCAGGATGACTGGTGATGGCCTGGGATACAGTGGATGACCTTGGTGTCTTTGATGTCTGACTGAGCTCTAAGCTTTCCAAAGCACCTGCTTCAGCCACATTCATGACCGTTGGAACAAATTGTTCTCAACTGCCCATTCTGTTGGGGGGAAATCTTCACGTGCCCAGGGTAGATCTCCCTTCCCAGTTCACTGATGACTTTGAGGGTTGTTGGTTACTTTCAGGCTGGTTTAGCCCATCTGCCCAGATGGTTTTACTATGATGTGACTGTGCATGCTACAGCTTCTTGGAGCCACAGGTGAGCGTTGATAGCCAGGTAGACACCAAAGGCAGATGAGCAGCCTTGAAAAGGGTTCAGCAACCTTTGCCCCAGAAGTGCTAGTTCTGACAATAATAGAGAAGTTAGAAAGAAGGGAGGGTTTTCAGGGAAAGATAACAATTTTAGTTTTGGACACATTGAGTTTAAGATGTGTACTACATGTCTGGTTTGAGATGTCCAATAGAACTGGACATGGGAGACTGGAGTTTAGGAGAAAGGTTAGGGCTGGACAAGGAGATTTGGCTGCTTTTTGCTTCTCTTTGAGATTAACTTCCATTCAGACTTTATATATCTTTGACTTACCTAATTATTTACATGCTGTCTTCCCCATTAGAAAATGAACTCCTTGAAGGAAAACCTGAGTTTGAATCCTGCCTTAGCTTGGTGATCCTGGGCAAGTCATTTAACCTCTCTCAGTCTCTGTTTCCTCAAATGTAAACAATAATAGAGCCTACCTTACAGGGTTGACATGAAGATCAAATACCAAATGTAAATCATGTCGTAAACCTTAAGGTATTACAGAAATGCTAGCTATTATTATCGTATACTCAATGATGAGAATAGTCCCTGGCACACAGGAAACACTTAGATGCTTTCTGATTGATGGAGTTACTAAATGTGACTGGTAGTCTTTCTGTGTTTGTCTTTCCTGCATAGCCCCCATATGTTTTTGGGAAAGGGAAATGGGCTTATTAGATCACCAATGACGCTTGAGGGCAGCAGAGAACTATTCAAGTCCTTCCCACTAACCCTCAATGAAAAATAGAAGAGATTGGGTCAGAAGCTCAGGGGAGATCAACATTTCCTGGTTTGACTTGTCCGGAATCTTGTGGAAAGGGAAGTTCTATATGGCCTCTGAATCCAATCCATTTCCTTATAAACTTTGTTTATTGTTGCTGTTGTTTCAGGAATGTCTGACTCTTGGTGACCCCATTTGGGGGTTTCTTGGCAAAGATACTGGATTGGTTTGCCATCTCCTTCTCCAGTTCACTTGACAGATGAGGAAACCGAGGCAAACAGCATTAAGCGACTTGTCCAGGGACACACAGTTAGTGTCTGATGCCAAATTTGAACTCAGGTTTTCATGATTCCAGGTCAGGTACTCTATCCATTGTGGGTTCTGAGTGGGTTCTCAAAAGCCTGGCCCCTGCGAACTCATAACCTTATAGGTAGATGTCATAGAGAGACAAGACTGCAACATTGTATATACACACACACATCTATATTTATTTTTTTGGTCAAGACTCCTCTTTCTTCAATAGTTCAACATTGTTGGAAAGAACAATTATGACCCTCTGGAGGACTATGCATAATGGGATGATAGTCTATCTAAATTCCCACTTTTCCTTATCTGATCCAGACCAAGAGAAACCTGTATCTCTAAATTTTTTTTTGAGCTTTCTTGGAAAAGGGGATTATCCCTGGATGGAGCTGGTTTTTGTTATCTAAGGGATAAATCTTGGATCTGTGATTTCACTGGTTTAGGGAATTCATCATGGAGGATATTCAATCTACCAATACAGACTGCACCATCTTAGAGCATTGCCTATACCACTGAGAATCTGCCCAGGGTCACACAGTCAGCATGTGACAGAGGTGGGACTCTTGAATCCAGATCTTCCAGGATCTGAGGTTGGCACACTATCCCTCACACCATCCATTCTGCCTCTCATAGCATCCTAAGCAAGGGAGGCATTGTGCTGTAGTGGGTAGAGTCCTGGACTTGGACTCAGGAAGACCTGGGTTTGAATCCTGCCTCAGACTGTGTGACCCTGGGTAAGTCATTTGATCTTATTGATCCTCAGTTTTTCCATCTGTAAAGTGAAGGATTGAGACTCAATAATCTTTGAGGTCTCTTCCAGCTCTGAATCCTATGAGCTTGAAGGGAAATCCCATGAACTGAATCCAATCTGTCAATGACTTATCAAATATGTCATCCCTGCCTCCATCTCAACAAGGATTTAGAATAAACTAGAAAACATCATTTTAATTGCATGTTTCCGTGGGAACAAACCAAACATTGATGTAAATAAATGCACAATCGTTAAGACCCTGAATGTGCAGAGCCTTTAACAACCACGTCTAGGGCTAATGCATGCACTTTAAATGAGAGCTGTGTAGGACTTTCCTTGTTAAGGCTGAACTCACACGAATGTTGCTTCATTTTCATTTGAATCCTTTCTGGGACTATAAATCCTGTGGTAAAACTGGAAGCCAACATTTTTCAATCTGCCAAGAAAGGTGAGAACAGTGAGGCTCTGTGGAAACAAGAGGAGGGGATCCAACCTTAGTTTTATTTGTCCCGAGATGTCTTCTGCCCCGCCAATCTCTGCCCCACCCCCAATTTTGCTCTATCTGTATGTCTCATAGTGAAACAGAAGAATGCGTCCAAGTGGTTGTACTTGATAATTAGATAATCTGCAGAAGGAACTACCCGATCGCTGATTTTAGTTCAAGAACTTTAAAACTGGGATTGCAAACATAAGATTTCCTTTGGTGAGTGGGGAGGAGGGAATAGTAAGATGCTTAGAAAGGCGGGAAGGATTTAGAAAGAAACCTGGCTTGGCACAAGGAATGCCAAGTCAGGAAAGTAAGAGGAGGAAGGCCACAGAGGAGGATTGGAAGCTTCATGAGGGCAGGAACCAGAGCTGTAGCTAGTACTTTTTGAAATTGGGGCAAATTACACGATACATCCATACGTATGTGTGTGTGTGTGTGTGTGTGTGTGTGTGTGTGTGTGTGTGTGTGTGTGTGTTTGGAGGGGCAGGGAAACAGCAAAGACCCTCAGCACCAAAAGATCTTCTAGGATGGTCATGGACCAGGAAATAGGATGAGGTTGGACTAAGGAACCCAGAGAGGGCATGGCTGCCAGCAGAGGAAGTCACCATACATGAACATCCTATTTTTGACAAATTATTATGGTTAATTAGATGTTAAGCTCATTTCCCATCCCCCTCCCCATACTGCTGAAGAACTAAAGCTTGATCAATATTATTCCCTCTTCCCCTCAATTTCACTGCCGTGGGAGAAAGCCCAGGTTTCTCAGTCCTGGTTAGGACTCTTCTTTGTACCCTCCTCAGCACT